>PVHX01013142.1:0-56095 GCA_004024805.1 Geosciurus inauris | reverse complement strand
ATTCCCTTGCATATATATCACATTTTCTTTATCCATTAATCCATCAACAGACATTTAGGTTGCCTCAATGTCTGGGCTTTTGCGATAAAGCTGTAATGAATATGGGAGTACAGATCTGTCTTTAGAGTGCTGAGGGTGTAGCTCAGTGCAATGCTTGCCTAGCATGTGCAAGGCCCTGAGTTTGATCCCTAGTACTGAAAAAATTTAGTAATTCAGACGTCTCTATAGGATCCTGATTGTTTTTCAATTCCTTTGAATGTGTATAACCAGAAGTGGGATTGCTAGATCACATGGTGATCTTATTTTTTATTTTTTGAGACACTTCCATGCTGTTTTCCATAGTGGATGTGCCAATTTACATCCATTTCTATTAGCAGTGTTCTGCCTTTTCTCCACATCTTCATTTGCTTTTGCTCTCTCTTTTAAAAAAAAAAAATAATAGCAGTTCTCACTGTTGTGAGGTGATTATCATGGCTTTGATTTGCATTTTCCTGATGATTAGTGATATTAAGCACATTTTCTTATATCTTTTGGCCATTTTTTGGTCTTCTTTAGAGAAATGTCTGTTCAGTTCCTTTGACTGCTCTTTAAGCATACTCTTTTTTTTATTACATATTATTATTATTCATTTACTTATTCTTATTAGGTTTATGTGTCAGCAGAATATATTTTGATTCATTGTACACAAATGGACCAAAAGTTTTCACTTCTCTGGTGAAAAGTCATATATGGACCTAGGGCATTGTTAAATATTGCATTCCATCATCTTTCCTGCCCCCATGTCCCATCCTTTTTCTTCCCTCCCCTTTGATCAAAGTTTCTCCATTCTTCCCATGCTCCCTCCCACATTATGGATCAGCATCCACTTATCAGAGAAAACATTTGGCCTTTGGTTTTTTGGGATTGGGTTACTTTGCTTAACATGATATTCTCCAACTCCATCCATTTACCTGCAAATGCCATAATTTTATTCTCTTTTAATGGTGAGTAGTAGTCCATTGTATATATATACCACAGTTTCTTTATCCATTCATCTATTGAAGGGCATCTAGGTTGGGTTCCACAGTTTAGCTATTGTAAATTGTGCTGCTATAAACATTGAAGTCACTGCATCACTGTAGTATGCTGTGATTAAGTCCTTTGGTTTAGACTGAGGAGTGGGATAGCTGGGTCAAATGGTGGTTCCAGTCCAAGTTTCCTAAGGAATCTCCATACTGCTTTCCAGATTGGTTGCACCAATTTACAGTCCCACTAGCAATGTATGAGTGTGTCTTTTCCCCCACATCCTTGCCCACACTTGTTGTTTGTATTCTTGATAACTACCATTCTGACTGGAGTGAAATGAAATCTTAGAGTAGTTTTGATTTGCATTTCTCTAATTACTAGAGATGTTGAACATTTTTTCATATATTTGTTGATCGATTGTATATCTTCTTCTGAGAAGTGTCTGTTCAGTTCCTTGGCCCATTTATTGATTGGGTTATTTGTTTTCTGGTGTTAATGTTTCTGAGTTCTTTATATATCCTGGAGATTAGTGCTGTATGTGATGTGTTTGTCGCAAAAATTCATTCCAAGAATGTAGGCTCTGTTTACCTCATTGATTATTTCTTTTGGTGAGAAGAAGCTGTTTTGTTTGAATCCATCCCATTTATTGATTCTTGCTTTTATTTCTTGTGCTATAGAAGTCTTGTTAAGGAAGTCAGGGCCTAATCCAACATGATGAAGATGTGAGCCTACTTTCTCTTCAGTTAGGTGCAGAGTCTCTAGTATAATTCCTAGGTCCTTGATCCACTTTGAGTTGTGTTTTGTGCATGGTGAGAGATAGAGGTTTAGTTTAATTTTGCTGCATATGGATTTCCAATTTTCCCAGCACCATTTGTTGAAAAGGCTATCTTTTCTCCAGTGTATGTTTTTGGCATCTTTGTCTAGTATGAGATAACTGTATTTATGTGGGTTTGTCTCTGTGTTTCCTATTCTATACCATTGATCTACATGTCTATTTTGGTGCCAACACCATGCTGTTTTTGTTATTATAGCTTTGTAATATACTTTAATGTCTGGTATTGTGATACCTCTTGCTTCATTCTTCTTGCTAAGGATTGTTTTGGCTATTCTGGGTCTCTTATTCTTCCAAATGAATTTCATCATTGCTTTTTCTATTTCTATAAGGAATGATGTTGGGATTTTAATTGGAATAGCATTGAATCTGTATAGCACTTTGGGTAGTATGGCTATTTTGATGATATTGATTCTGCCTATCCAAGAGTATGGGAGATCTTTCCATCTTCTGAGGTCTTCTTTAATTTCTTTCTTTAGTGTTCTGTTGTTTTCTTTATAAAGTTCTTTCACCTCTTTTGTTAAACTGATGCCCAATTATTTCATTTTTTTGAGGCTACTGTGAATGGGGTAGTTTTCCTAATTTCTTTTTCAGAGGATTCATCACTGATGTATAGAAATGCATTTGATTTATGGGTATTGATTTTATATCTTGCTACTTTGCTGAATTCATTTATTAATTCTAGAAGTTTTCTGGTAGAATTTTTTGGATTCTTTCAGTAAAGAATCCTTTTGTTGGCAAATAATGATAGTTTAACTTCTTCTTTTCCTATTTTTATCCCTTTAATTTCTTCTGTCTGTCTAATTGTTCTGGGTAGTGTTTCAAGGACTATGTTGAATAGAAGTGGTGAAAGAGGACATCCCTGTCTTATTCCTGTTTTTAGAGGAAATGCTTCCAATTTTTTCCCATTGAAGATGATGTTGGCTTTCGCTTTTGCATAAATAGCTTTTACAAAGTTGAGGCATGTTCCTGCTACCCCTAGTTTTTCTAGTGTTTTGAACATGAAAGGGTGCTGTATTTTGTCAAATGCTTTCTCAGCATCTGTAGAGATAATCATATGATTCTTGACTTTAAGTCTATTGATGTGATGAATTATGTTTATTGATTTCCATATGTTGAACCAACCTTGCATACCTGGTATGAAACCCACTTGATCATGGTGCACTATCTTTTAAATATGTTTTTGTAAACAATTTGCCAGAATTTTATTAAGAATTTTTGTCTCAATGTTCATCAGGGATATTGGTCTGAAGTTTTATTTCTTTGATGTGTCTTTGTCTGGTTTTGGAGTCAGGATGATACTAGCCTTATAGAAAGAGTTTGGGAGGGTTTTGTCTTTTTCTATTTCATGGAATAATTTGAGGAGCATTGTTATTAATTCTTCTTTGAAGGTCTTGTAGAACTTGGCTAAGAATCTGTCTGGTCCTGGACTCTTCTTGGTAGGCAAGCTTTGGATGGCATCTTCTATTTCCTTGCTTTAAACTGATCTACTTAAGTTGTATATGTCCCAGTTCTGTTTGGGCAGATCATATGCCCCTAGAAATTTGTTGGTTATCTTTGGGATTTTCTATTTTACTGGAGTATAGATTTTCAAAATAGTTTCTAATTATCTTCTGTATTTCAATAGTGTCTGTGGTGATATTTCCCTTTTCATCTCAAATTTTAGTAATTTGAGTTTTCTCTTTCCTTCTTTACTTTAGAGTGGCTAGGGGTTTGTCATTTTATTTATTTTTCAAAGAACCAGCTTTTTGTTTTGTCAATATTTTGAATTGTTTCTTTTGTTTCAATTTCACTGATTTCAGCCCTGATTTTAATTATTTCCTATCTTCTACTTCTTTTGGTGTTGATTTGTTCTTTTTCTAGAGCTTTGAGATGTAATGTCGGGTCATTTATTTGCTGACTTTTCTTCTTTTAATTAATGAGCTCAATGCAATGAACTTTCCTTGTAACACAGCCTTTATAGTGTCCCAGAGATTTTGATATGTTGTATCAGAGTTCTCATTTACCTCTAAGAATTTTTTTTATCTCCTCCTTGATGTCTTCTGTTATCCATTCATCATTCAATAGCATAATTCAATAGCAATCAATAGCATCATTCAGTTAGTCTCCAGGTGATGGAGTAGCTCCTATTTTTTATTTTATCATTGATTTCTAATTCCATTATGGTCAGATAGAATGCAGGGTAATATCTCTATTTTTTTTGTGTTTGCTATGGCTTGCTTTGTTGCATAACATATGGTCTGTTTTAGAGAAGGATTCCATATGCTGCTGAGAAAAAATGTATTCCCTTGTTAATGGATGAAATATTCTGTATATGGCTGTTAATTCTAAATTATTGATTGTATTATTAAGTTCTATGGTTTCTTTGTTTAGTTTTTGTTTGGAAGATCTGTCTAGTGGTGAGAGAGGTGTATTAAAGTCATCCAGTATGATTGTGTTGTGGCCTATTTGATTCTCAAAATTGAGAAGGATTTGTTTGATATACGTGGATGCTCCATTGTTCAGGGCATAGATATTTATGACTGTTATGTCTTCTTGATGTATGGTTCCCTCAAGCAGTATGAAATGTCCTTATTTATCCCTTCTGACAGTATGAAATGTCCTTATTTATCCTTTTGGTTTGAACTCTACTTTATCTGATATGAAGATGGAGACCCCTGATTGTTTATGTGGTTCATTTGAGTGGTATGTTTTTTCCCATCCTTTCACCTTCAGTCTGTGGATGTCTTTTTCTATGAGATGAGTCTCTTGAAGAAAACATATTGTTGGGTCTTTTTAAAAAAATTCAATCTGCCATTCTATGTGTTTTGATTGATGAGTTTAAGCTATTAACATTCAGGATTATTATTGAAATATGGTTTGTATTCCCATTCATTTTGGTTTATTTTTGCTTTTCAACTTAACTTGGTTTCTCCTTTGATTGGCTTTTCCTTTAATGTAATTCCTCCCTTTGCCAATTTTCATTGTTGTTTTTTATTTCCTCTTCATGAAATATTTTGCTGAGAATGTTCTCTAGTGCAGGCTTTCGCATTATAAATTCCTTTAACTTTTGTTTATCATGGAAAGTTTTCATTTTGTCACCAAGTCGGAAGCTTAATTTTTCTGGATATAAGATTATTGGTTGGCACCCATTTTCTTTTAGCGTTTGATATATGTTGTTCCAGGATCTCCTGGCTTTGAGGGTCTGGGTTGAAAAATCTGCTGAAATCTGAATTGGTTTCCCCCTGTATGTAATCTTTTCTCTTTTAGCTTTTAAAATTCTATCCTCATTGTGTATGATAGGCATTTTCATTATAATGTGCCTTGGTGCGGATCTGTTGTAGTTTTGTACATCTGGTGTCCTGTAAGCCTCTTGTATTAATTCTTCATATTTGGGAAATTTTCTGATATTATTTCATTGAAGACAGTATGCATTCCTTTGGTTTGTATCTCTGTGCCTTCCTCTAGCCCAATGATTCTTAGATTTGGTATTTTGATGTTATCCCATAATTCTCAGATATTTTGTTCATGGTTTCTTACCATCTTCACTGTGTGGTCAGTTTCATCTTCAAGAGTATATATTTTGTTTTCATTGTCTGAGTTTCTATCTTCCATGTTATCTAGTCTGTTGGTGATGATTTCTATTGAATTTTTTATTTGGTTTACTTTTTTCTTCATTTCAAGGATTTCTGCTCGGTTCTTTTTCAAAGTCTCTATCTCTTTCTTGAAGTAATCTTTTGTTCCCTGTATTTGCTCTCTTATCTCTTTGTTGGAGTGATCAATGGTTGCCTGTAATTGCTCTCTTATTTTATTCTGTGCTTCACAGGTCATTTTAATTATGTATATTCTGAACGCCTTCTCTGACATTTCATCTACTGTGCTGTCAATGGATTCTATTATTGTAGCATCTTGGTTTGCTTGGGGCATTTTCTTCCCTTGTTTTTTCATGTTGTTCATGTGTCTTCCTCTCTAGCAATGCTGATCTGGGGTATTATAGTTTCTACCCTATAATGTTGTAGTGTCCCTCAAGTTGCCAATACCTCACCTCTGGTGTAACCAGGCCTGCAGGGACCTTGGAGATGATCTTCCTGGTCCTGGCTGTTGACTCTAAATGGATGTAGGTAGGGACAGGCACAAGTTGGGAGATGGGGGGCCTCCTCCATGTGTGCACTGTTGGTCTCCTCCTGGGCATGGCAGCCCAGGGTAGGTCTGCTCCACCTCCTCTGCTCATGTGCTTAGGGTCGGTCTTCCATATTATTATTTTAGCTGTAGGAATACTTACATATTTTAAGTATCAATTCTTTATAAAATATACAGTTTGCACATATTTTTCCTATATTTTCTTTTCCTTTTTCTTGACGTTTCAGTGCCTGGAGTAAACCATTAGGGAACAAAACATGGAAATTAAATACACTTTTGCTTTATGGAAAGTTCAAAATTTAAACTTATTTAAGAAATAAGGTGAAATTTCCAGTTGGGTAATTTAATTCAACAAATATTTATTGACTGTCTACTATGAGTGAATGACTGCCTTGGGGATGGGAATAGAGAAAGGTGATTAGAGAGACAGGACACAAACTCTTTGTCCCTAGGGACCTTGTATTTCAATGGAGGAGGGAGCAATTAAGTAAAAACTAGTGAAATATACTTAGCATTAAGTAGAGGCAGGTTGTGTTGAGAGTAAATAGGGGAGAGAAATTATTTCTTCCCTGGAAGAACAAAGTTTCCCAAATGAAACTGACTTATGACTTCCTTATTATTATTATTATTATTTTTGAGATGGGGCCTCATTATGTTTCCCAGGCTGGTCTCAAACTCATGTGCTCAAGTAATCCTTATGCATCAGTGTCCCAAGTAGCTGGGAGTACAGGCAAATACCACCATGTCCCTCTACAAGTTTTTCTTCAATAGGCCAAGTTCAGAAAGTATGAGAGTATAAGAATTCAGGGAAGGATGAAGAGTATGGTAGTGCTATAGCACAGGACCTGTGGAGGACCACATAGGGAATACTTCTGGAAGGAGAGTGTGGAATCAGATCATGATATCTTGGGCTCCTGATTAAAGGGTGTAGACTTGAATAACAGCATGAAGAAGGCTCATGAGGAAGTGAGTGACATGAACTTATTAGCAGTGTTGTGACTGAGTATTGGAATGGGTGGGGGTTTGTGTTATAAAGTAAATTTCACTAGGTCACATCCATTTATCTATTCCATAGACATTTGTTGAGCATCCATAGGTGCTGGTGATGTCCAGTCTAATGAAATGGCTTCTGCCATTGAGAAGCCTCTGGCCTAGTTGAGGAGATAGTGCCATGATAGTGGAAGTACCAGGTATATGTAAATTAGGCTTGTGGTGAGGGGTAAGGAAAAGAGAACAGTGTGGGTAGGCGATACTTTGAGTTCTGAAGGCTGATATGTGTTAGCTAGATTTATATCAGGTGTGTGTGTGTGAACATGTGTGATGATGGTGGTGAGGTAGGAAACCGGGTGCCTCAAGCAGACACTCTCAGGTTCAAATGCATGGACATGACACATGTTCAGAAAGAACAAACAACAATTTCTTTCACGTGGCTGACCTTAGCTGTATGCAGTGGGAGTGACAGGAAGTAAGCCTGGAAAAGCAGAAAGAAACTGAACCATGAAAGCCTTTGGTTGGTTGATGAAAGTCTTTTACTTTTTTATTGAAAGCAATGGGGATGTATGGTAGCAATTTGACTAAAGAGATGGCCTAATCACATTTGGGCTCAGAAAGGTCACTTAGGCACTTACAGAGGCTAGCCAACTAGAGGCAAGAGTCGGGAGAGTGTTGTAGTTGCCCACGTGAGAGATGACGAGGCCCCAAATTAAAATAATGAGTGAACTGGATAGAACTGAAGGGATTTTAGGAGATAAAAGCTATAGAATCAAAAGAAAGGTTGCATGTGTGAGGCATGGGAAGGAGAATTCTAGCAGGATGCTTAGTGACTGGCTTAGGACAAACATAAAATCAGGGTCTCATGCACTGGGATATGAGATGGAGAATAAACAAAGGGGGTTTGGAGAGAAAAAGGCTGAATTTAGGATGTTGAGTTTGGAGTGTGTATGGGTCATTGCTCTATAAGCATAAAGGGAGTTATGGGAATCTTGACATTTAAGAGAAGAGAAGAAGAAAGGCATGAAAGTGAAGAAGGAAGAAAATTACTAGCATGACATCACAGAAATGAAGGACAGGGTTCAGTGTCAGTGAGAAACAGACATCATGAGGACAAAGAGGGAAATAGCATCAAGTATACATGGAATTTGGAAACTAAAGAGAATCATGGTAGAGACAGAGACAGGTTTCTGTGAATTGAGAAGTGATTACATGTGAAAATAAAAGGAAGAGGAGATGGCAACTATTAATTCTTTTAAGTCGCATATATTCCTAGACCAAATCAACACTGTTGATTTGGCATTGAAGGTGACGTTTAAAGGCAGTTTCTGTGCCCCTAAACACTGAAATTTGCTGTCTTCTCTGATATTCAAATATGATGCAGACAGGTGAGGATGGCTTGAAGGGCATTTGAAGCTATGAGGCCCAATCCCAGGCACAGATTAAGCCTGGGAAGCTTCACATAGAATAAAGAACATGAAATGGGAAACTAGACATTGTTTGAGGAGTTTATTTTCATCAAGGATCAGCAATACTGAAGAACAGGTAGACAGTGGGACACAGGAACAGGAAATGCATGCAGACTGAGGCCAAGTAGACAAGAAATGCTTAAAAGATTTTGAGGTTAAATTCTATCTCATGTCTGAGTAAAGCAAAACCAATAGGCTATGGCTTGGGAACTACAGGTATGGTCCTTTTGTAGGAATTCTGGGAAAAACCCCAGAGGTCATCTCTCTGAGTCTACCTGCAGACATGCAAGTAACAATAGAGATGTTTGATCTTCTACATAGCCACTAAAATGTAAACTTCAGGATGCCAGGAAACCTGGGAGAGCCATACCCCTCCCCCCCCAAAAATAGTTATTGTCTTTTTTTAATTAATAGAAGATTCAGGCTTATTGGGGGAAAAACATTTACCAAAATGTGTAGAAAGTGAAAGTTTCCCATAGTTGAGCACAACTGTTAACCATTAAACCTAAACAACTGCATTTTTACAAAAAAATGAGATAGTGCTATGTATGCTTTGTAACTGTGGGTATTTAATGTCAGTACATAGAGATGGTTTTCAACCTTCATGTTTTCTTGTTAATGAAAGAACAAAAATCTACTTGTAAATTTTCATAATATATAGTTTAATAAAATTATTTCTTAATTCCTATTGATGAGTTTTTGGGTTGCTTTTAAACTTTTACAGCTTTAGATAGTATGGTAATACACATTCTTTGAAGGGACATGGGTATTGCTATTGAATAGGATTCACATCACTTCCATTTCTAAACATATGTACATACACTTTATATATATTTTGCCAAACTACCATGGGATAGCTTCAGAGAGCTGAAAACAGCACCTGTAGCTGGGGTTCTTAACTTGGATTATGTGTACTGTGGAGCATCTGCGAAGTACAATGGGAAAAATAATTCCATCTTCACTTTCTCTAACTTCTAACTGAAAGTGAGCTCTTCTTTCATTCAATTATTGACAATACCAAACCCCCTAGGATTAGTGGCAGCTGTGATTTTGTCACTAATAGAGACCACAGATATTTTCATTGTCATTTCCAGTAACCTGAAATATTGTTCAGGTTTGTCACTACTTTAAAATTATTGTAGTTAAAATTATGGTAATTATGGTATTTCTTGTTACTGAATGTGTTTTAAAGAAGACATATTACTATATCATAGATTTGAAAATATTTTTATATATTTCAGTAAAACTTGTTTTCTTTGTCATCTTATGTAGTATATTTTGATGTATTTCAATATAATTTGTTTTCTTTGTCATCATATGTAGTTTATGTTACATTTTTAAAAGCATTATTATGAGAAATGGCTATTAAGTTTCACCAAATCGTCAAAAATTTTGTAGCGCAAAAAATTCAAATTCCTTTGACTTGGAGGCATAATATAAGAAATGAGGATTATAGTAGTAATAATAGAAAACACCTGTGACATGCTGGTCACTGTTCTTATGAAGCATGTAACTTATGTAACTCATTTAATTATCACAACAACCCACTTAGAGCGGTAACCTGATATTTTTACTGGCAAAGAAACGGAAGCAAAGGCAGACTAATTTTCCCAGAGTCACACCACTAAGCAAGGCCATGAACTCAGCAGTGCATTTGCGTCTGTGCTTACCTACTCAGATATGCGATGTGCTGAAGTCAGTTGCTTTACCTGGTCTTCCTGACCTAATTCCTGAGAAGTATGATTTCACATGTGTATTTCTACCTATAGTGTTTATGCAAAGTTGGGGACAGGATACATAAAGGAGCTAACCAAGAGACAAGGACCAGATTTTCCCTGACCTGAACCTAGTTTATATCTCTACAGTAACTCTCATTTACTCATTAATTCATTCATTCCACAAATATTTTGAGCCCTTACTTTATCAGGCACTTTGCCAGGTCTTGGGGATGTACTAATGAATTAGAAGGATGCAATTCCTGCCTTTTCCAGACCTTAGACTTTAGTGAGGAAAGTGATCATCCCATAGAGAGGTAAATAGGTAAGGGAGAAGAGGGTCATGGGGAAGTGTGGGTAGGAGGAATGGGCCACCTTCTGGGCAAGAGGTCTTCACTGTCCTACTAGCAAAATTATGTGCTTAGAACCTTCCTCCCACACCCTCAGCAGGAATTTCTCACCCCCAGGGCCAGCACCTGTGAATCACCAGCATTAGGAGTGCCTTGGTGATCATCAAGTCTCATTTCTTACTATTGGCTCCTCAGTTTAATCTTTTGAGCTTTCTTCACCAGCACAAATATGGCTATACATTTTTCAAGTTGCTTTTTTCCCCACTGGGGACTGAGGAAGAAAATACTGGGCAGGAAACAGATTCTTCCAGTTACAGTACAGTACTGACAGCACACTGAAACTCTGAACCTGCAGACTCAACTCCAGAAAAGTGAGTCTGTCCACAGTTTCAAGTTTCAGTTCTGCTGTTGTCTTAACACTGCCCAGTTTTATGCCTGTAGAGAATGGACTGGCTTTAGTGAGTACTTCTACTTTAAATAAGAAAAACAGAATAAAAAGTATAGAAAAGAAGAGATTCCAATGTAGCACAGAGGAGGTAAATAAGGTGAGGGCAGAGGTGTGAGTCTGAAGTTGCAAAACTGTCAACTCACTTTCACCTCTGCAGAGTGTATAGGTGCTAAGGGAAGAGGTGCCGCGCAGGTTCTCACCATTCCTGTGAGTGCTGAAGTGAGCTGGCTGTGGAGATGCAGACTATGGTTCTTAGAAGACTCCACTAGTTTTAAAAGGGAAGGGAATTCCTTCTAAACCTTAAACTAACATCAGCACATGTTCTGCCTTCCTGACACAGTCAGACTCCCTCCTTCTCTTGCACAGACTTTCAAATGGTCATCTTTAGTGTCCACTGGGGCTATGCACAACCCCAGCCCATTTTGCAATTGGCAATGTTGTCCTCTTGGGGCAGAACATCCTGGCCATCTCCTCCAACTCCAGAATTCCTGAAAGTGTGGAGAGGACCTCACTGGAATGCTCTTTTCCCATCCCCTGCCTCATCCACCTCAGATCACCTCTTGACTGCTGCCTGGAGTTGTTTGGTGCTTAGCAGTTGGTAAGTGGAAAGAAGCTATCGTTCACAATTAGATGTGAGGCATAATGTACTAATAACTAATACTGCTGGAATAGGAATCCTGACTTCAAGGATGTCAATCCTAACTTCAAAGATGTCAATGAACTATATTTTCTTTTCTTTTTTTTTAAATGGTGGATAGGCTTTGAGAGAAGAGGAAGAAGAGAGGGCAGGACTCAGATAGTTCGATAGGCCCTACTAAGCAAAGAGGGGGCAAAGAATCCTTGAGAAGCTGAAGATCCACAACATGCCATCTCCCCATTTTAGACCTTCATCTGTTTTAAAGCCCCTTGACGTGGGAAGAAACATCCTACTTAATCTACTTCATCTTCATTTCTGTGCAGATTCCCCCTCAGGAATGTAAGCCAGGATTGATCTCCTTGGAAAGCTTTTTACACATAAGAGCACATCCCAAATCATTGGATCAGATACTGAGCTTGCTTCTCACACCTAAGGACACCTAATAAGTACTTGCTTACTAATGAATACCAAGGAAAAGATTTTATGTAGGCTAGTAAAAACTCTTCGAGGGTTTTGAGTTTGGTACTTAGCAGTCAGACTATGCCTGTGCTACTGCTAATATGCCTGTGCCCAACAGATATTTTGTTTGTGTTTTATATCATATTGATTTGTTCTAGTAATAAACTTGCATATACCACAACATTGATGAAAAGTAAAAGATATTCAACCTTTTTGAGCTTTAAATCAAATTAATGAGCATATGGCTAAGTAAAGTCAAGATGGTAGAAATTCTCAGACAACAGGTCAGATGCAGTTCTTTCAAAATATCTGCTCTTAGCAAGTTATTTGATTCCTTCTCCATCAGTGGTAGTGCCAGCCCAACCTCCTTGTCCCATCTTTTTAGGCCTCAGAAATTAACAATATAGCTTATTAGTCTTCTTCGTATTTCATTCCTGCTGACAAAAAGTAGTCATTGTTCTAAGTCCTTATGGTTCTTCCTACTATATTTTAGGAAATAAAACCACAGCAAGATCAGAGGCATGGAAACCTTTCTATTGACCTAGAGAGTAACTACTTCCAAAGAGTATTGTCAAATGTGAATTTTCCAGGTTAGGTTAAAGATCCCACACCTGCAAGAACTATTACTTGGCACATAATCACTCATGACAGTGCAAGTAGATCTTTCTTCTGGTACGAAACCATAGGCCACTCTTAAAATGATGAAAGTACCAACATGTTTTGAAGAAGTCTATGAAAAAAATAAAAATTCAAGTGGTCACTTGAACTTCAGATAAAGCTAGAGTGGAAAGTTTTATTCACTGATTCATACAAGTAGTAAGTAGAATATTCAAATATATTTATAAGTGCCATTTTTAAACGTGTTGATTAGAAATGAAACAAGGCAATAAAAAAACAGTAATATGGTGAATCTGTATTAAAGTGTTTTTACAAATTTGTTCTTTTTAGTTACACATAATAGTAGAGTCTATTTGGATTTATTTATACAAACATGGAGTATATCTTATTCTAATTAGGATCCAGTCTTGGTGGATGTACACAGTGTTCTCTCTGATATGTGGATGCTAACAACGCACAACAAGGTGGGGAGGGAAGAATAGAAGTTCAGTAGATTAGACAAAGGGGAATGAAGGGGAGGGAGGGGCACAGGAATAGGAAAGACAATGGAATGAATCTGACATAACTTTTATATATAAATAAAGTGGTTTACAGCCACAAATCTGAGTTGGTCTAGGCAGCGTACAGCATGGAGAAAAAATGGAGATGCTGAGGGAGTTTTGCCTGTTTTTAAAAACCATCAAATATAGAAAAGCAAATTAAATGTCCTAATTTATTGTGAGGAAATGAAGTCCTGGAGAGTTTAAATAGCTAAATCAAGTTACACAAGGACTTTGCAAAATGTGCCAAATAAGAATCTGGTTCTTTGTCTCTAGCCCAACCTGCTACCTACAATCAATTGACACTGTTATTTTTTAATACTTCTTTTAGTTGTAGGTGGACACAACACCTTTATTTTACTTATTTATAGGTGGTGCTGAGGATGGAACCAGTGCCTCACATGTGCTAGGTGAGCGTTCTACTGCTGAGCCACAACCCCAGCCCAACACTGTTATCTTAAGTACATGCTGTGTTCTCCTTCCCCACATCATGTGACCTAGAAATAACTTCAGATTTATAATTCCACCTGATTTCCTATGAGTGTGGCCTTCTGGTACTGAAGATATTTAAAAGAGCAAAAGAGATTGAGCCAGGAGAATTAGACACAAATCAATCTCCAGCCATGTTGAATAATTAATTACTATTCTGATCACAGCTTTCCTAATTATTAAGTGGGCATAATTTATTATCTTCATATATCTCAGAAACTAGAATCATAATTCTGAAGTAGAAATTATAATGGAGTAAGAATTGCGTAGAACATTTTTTTTTTATTCCTTCCTTCCTTTCTTTTCTTTTCTTTCTTTTTCTTTTTCTTTTTTTTTTTTTTGGTACCAGGGATTGAACTCAGGGGCACTCGACCACTGAGCCACATCCCCAGCCCTGTTTTGTGTTTTATGTAGAGACAGGGTCTCACTGAATTGCTTAGCGCCTTGCTGTTGCTGAGGCTGGCTTTGAACTTATGATTCTCTTGTCTCAGCCTCCCAAAGTGCTGGGATTACAGGTGTGCATCACCATGCCCAGCTGTTTTCTTTCTTTTTTAAAAATATTTTTATTAGTACACTAGAGTTATACATAATATTGGGGGTCATTCTGACATGATCATACATGCATGGAATGTAGTTTGCTCCATTTCAGTCCCCAGCACTTCCTCTGTTCCTTGAACCTTCCTCCTTTCCCCTCTATCCTCTTCCTCTACTACACTGATCTTCCTTCTATTTTCATAGGATCTCTCCCAAACTGCCCCTCCCCCTTATTTTGCTCTAGCTTCCGCATATGAGAGAAAACATTTGACTCTTGACTTTCTGAGTCTGGCTTATTTCAGTTAGCATTGTTCTCTGGTTCCATCTATTTACCAGCAAATGCCATAATTTCATTCTTTATAGCTGAGTAAAACTCCATTGTGTATATATAGCACATTTCTTTATCCATTCATTTGTTGACAGGTGGGTCTTGTTCTGCAACTTGGCTATTACGAGTTGTGCTACTATAAACATCAGTGTGCCTGTATCACTACAGTATGCTGATTTGGGTCCTTTTGGAAAAGTACAAAGGAGTGGGATAACTGGGTCATATGGTAGTTCCATTCCTTGTCTTTTGAGGAATCTTCATACTGCTTTCCAAAGTGACTATACTAATTCATAGTCCCCAAAACAACATTTGAGTGTACCCTTTTCCCCACATCCTCACTAGCATTATTTGTATTTTTGATGATTTTCATTCTAACTGGAGTGAAATGAAATCTCAATGTAGTTTTGATTTGCATTTCCTTGACTGCTAGAGATGTTGAATATTTTTTCACATAATTGTTGTCCACTTATATTCCTTCTTTTGAGAAATCTCTGTTTAGTTCTTTTGACTATTTATTGATTGGGGTATTTGGTTTTTTGATGTTAAGGTTTTAGAGTTCTTTATATTCTAGATGTTAATCCCCTGTCAGAAGAGGAGCTGGCAAAGATCTTCTCCTATTCTGGAGGCTTTTTCTTCATATTCTTAATTGTTTCCTTTGCTGTGTGGAAGATTTTTAATTTGATGCCATCCCAGTAATTGATTCTTGGTTTTATTTCTTGAGTTTTAAGGGTCTTGTTAAGGAAGTTGATGCCTGTACCAATATATTTAGTGTTGAGCCTAAGTTTTCTTCGAGGTTTTGAAAAGTTTCCAGTCTAATTCCCAAGTCTTTGATCCACTTTTAGATGATTTTTACACAGTGAAAGGTAGGGATCAAGTTTCATTTGTCTACACATGAATATCCAGTGTAGACGAATTTTCCCAGCACTATTTGTTAAAAGAAGTCATCTTTTCTCCAACATGTTTTTGGCACTTTTCTTGAGTATTAGATAACTATCAGTATCAGTATCTATGTGGGTTTGTCCTATGTCTTCTATTGTATTCCATTGGTCTTCATGTCTGTGGTGCCAGTGCCATCTGTTTTTGTTACTACAGCTCTGGATAAAATTTGATACAATAGCTCAAACTATGCAATTTGAGAACAGGTATTGTGATGTCTTCAGCATTGCTCTTCTTGCTCACGATTGCTTTGGCCATTCTGGGTCTCTTATTCTTCCAAAAAGTTTTAGTATTGTTTTTTCTAGGTCTGTAATGGATATCATTTGTATTTTGATGGAATTGCATTGAATTTGTATAACACTTTGGTAGTATGGCCATTTTGACAATATTAATTCTGTCTACCTATGGACTTGGGAGATCTTTCCATCTTCTAAGGTTTTTTTCAATTTATTTTTTCAGTGTTATATAATTTTCATTATAGAAGTGTTTCACCATTTCACCTACTTGGCTAGATTTATTACCAAGATCGATTGGATCGTCCTCTCCTCTCCCCTTCCCTCCCCTCCCCTCTCCTCTCCTTTTTCCTTTCCTTCCTTCCTTCCTCCTTTCCTCCCTCCCTCCCTCTCTCCCTCCCTCCCTTCCTCTCTCTCTTTCCTTCTTTCATTTTTTGAAGTTATTGTGAATGCAGTAGTTTTCCTGATTTCTTTCTCAGCAGATTGATTATTGGAGTACAGGAAAGCTATTGATGTATGTATGTTGATCTTGTATCCTGCTGCTTTTTATCAGCTCCTAAAGTCTTCTGGTGGAGTTTCTTGATCATGTCATCAGCTGAGATAATTGTACTTCTTCTTTTCCTATTTGTGTCCCTCTCATTTCCTTTACTTGCCTGATTGCTTTGACTAGAGTTTCAAGAACCATGTTGAATAGGAGTGGTGAGGGTAGACATCCTTGTCTTGCTCCTGATTTTAGAGAAGATGCTTTCAGTTTTTCTCCATTCAGTTTGTTAGCTTTGAGTTTCTTGTATATAGCCTTTACAATGTAGATATAAGTTCCTTCAATCGCTCATTTCTCCAGCATTTTTAAAGTGAATGGGTGCTAGATTTTGCCAAAGGCTTTTTCTGCATCTACTGAGTTAATCATGTGATTGTTGTCCTTAATTCTATTTATGTGAGGCATTACATTTATTGATTTGCATATGTTGAACCAACTTTGCATCCCTGGGATGAAACACACTTGATCATGCGGTACTGTTTTCTTAATGTTTTTGAATGCGGTACTGTTTTTGAATGAAGTTTGCCAAAATTTTAGTAAGGACTTTTGTGTCTGTTTGTGTTTATCAAGGATATAGGTCTTTAATTTTCTTTCCTTGATATGTCTTTGACTGGTTTTGCTACCAGGGTGATACTGGCTTCATAGAATGAATTTCAGAGTATTCCTTCCCTTCCTATTTTGTGGAATAATTTGAGGAGCATTGACAGTTCTTCTTTAAAGATCGGGTAGAACTCAGGTGAGAATCCTTGTGGTCTTGGGCTTTTGTTGTTACTGTCGTTGGTAGACTTTTAACTGCTGCTTCAATCTCATTGTTTGACAGTGGTCTGTTTAGGTTTTATATATCCCATGATTCAATTTGGATAGGTCATGTGTGTCTAGAAATTTGTAAATATCTTATAGGTTTTCCAGCTTATTGGAGTATTAATTTTCAAAATATTTTCTAATGATCCTTTAGATTTCAGAAGTTTCTGTGGTGCTATCTCCTTTTTCATCTCTACTTTTGTCTCTCCTTTCTTTTTGTTTGGCTGAGGGTTTATCAAGCTTGTGTTTTTTTAAAATAACCAATTGTATTGATGCTTTGTATTTTTTCCATGTAATGTTTTATTTTTCTTAAAATTTTTTAAAATTTATTTGTTCTATTTAGGTTTACATGATAGCAGAGTGCAATTCATTGTACACAGATGGAGCACAACTTTTCATTTCTCTGGTTGTATGTGATGTGGAATCACAACATACATGCAGTCATACATAAAGCTAGGGCTTTGATGTCCATCATATTCCACCATCTGTACTGTCCCCCTGCGCCCTCCCTCCATCCCCCTCCCATCCCTGTGAACAGAGTTCCTCCATTCTTCCCATGTCCTCTCCCACATTATGGATCAGCATCCACTTATCAACAAGTACATTTGGCATTTGGTTTTCTGAGATTGGCTTACTTCACTTAGCATGATGTTCTCCACCTCCATCCATTTACCTGCAAATGCCATGATTTTATTCTCTCTTATTGCTGAGTAATGTTCCATTGTGCATATATACGCAGTTTCTTTACCCATTCATCTATCGAAGGGCATCTAGGTTGGTTCACAGTTTAGCTATTGTGAATTGAGCTGCTGTAAACATTGAAGTGGCTGCATCACTGTAGTATGCTGATTTTAAGTCTTCTGGGTGTAGACCAAGGAATGGGATAGCTGGGTCAAATGGTGGTTCCATTCCAAGTTTTCTAAGGAATCTCCATACTGCTTTTCAGATTGGTTGTATCAATTTGCAGTCCCACCAGCAATGTATGAGTGTACCTTTTTCCCCACAACCTTGCCAACACTTATTGTTGTTTGTATTCTTGATACTTGCCATTCTGACTGGCGTGAGATGAAATCTTAGGATAGTTTTGATTTGCATTTCTCTGATTGCTAGAGATGTTGAACATTTTCTCATGTGTCTGCTGATCGATTGTATGTCTTCTTCTGTGAAGTTTCTGTTCAGTTCCTTGGCCCATTTGTTGATTGGGTTCTTTGTTTTTTTGGTGTTAAGTTTTTTGAGTTCTTTATATATCCTGGAGATGAGTGCTCTGTCAGATGTGCATGTGGCAAAGATTTGTTCCCAGAATGTTGACTCTCTGTTTCCTTCATTGATTGTTTCTTTTGCTGAGAAGAAGCTTTTTAGTTTGAATCCATCCCATTTATTGAAGAAGACCTTAGAAGATGGAAAAATCTCCCATGCTCCTGGATAGGCAGGATCAATATTGTCAAAATGGCCATACTATCTAAAGTGCTATATAGATTCAATGCAATTCCAATTAAAATCCCAACATCATTCCTCATAGAAATAGAAAAGGCAATCATGAAATTCATTTGGAAGAATAAGAGACCCAGAATAGCCAAAGCAATCCTCAGCAAGAAGAGTGAAGCAGGAGGCATCACAATACCAGACCTTAAACTATACTACAAAGCTATAGTAACAAAATAGACATGTAGACCAATGGTATAGAAGACACAGAGATGAACCCACTTAAATACAGTTGCCTGATACTAGACAAAGGAGCCAAACACGTACACTGGGGAAAAGATAGCCTCTTCAACAAATGGTGCTGGGAAAACTGGAAATCCATATGCAGCAAAATGAAACTAAACCCCTATCTCTCACCATGCACAAAACTCAACTCAAAGCAGATCAAGGACCTGGGAATCAAACCAGAGACCCAATGCCTAATAGAAGAAAAAATAAGCCCAAATCTTCATCATGTCATATTAGGACCTTGCTTTCTTAACAAGACTCCTATAGCACAAGATTAAAATCAAGAATCAATAAATGGGATGAATTGATACTTTGTATCTTTTTAAATTCTCAATTTCATTAATTTTGGCTTGGATATTAATTACTTCCTGTCTTTAAGTAATTTTGGATATAATTTGTAGTTTTCTTTCTTTTTTTAAAAAATATTTTGTTTAGTTGTAGATGAACACAATATCTTTTTATTTATTTTTTCTAGTTTGTTACTATGGAAAATTAGATTATTGATTTAAGATCTTTCTTATTTATTTAAAATTCCCCATGACACTTCTTTAACTGTATGCTATAAGTTTTATTGTGCTTCTTTCCATTTTTAGTTATCAAGTATTTTCTAATTTTAGTTGTTTTTTCTTTGATTTGTTGTTTATTCAGGAGATTTAAATATCTTTGACATATTTGTGGATTTCCCAATTTTCCTTTGTTGTTAAATTGCTATTTATTTATTTATTTATCTATTTATCTATTTTTGGTATTGGTGATTTAACCCAGGGGCACTTAACCGCTGAGCTATATCTCCAGCGCTTTTTTTTTTTTTTTAAATTTTGAGACAGGATCATGATAAGTTGCTTAGAGTCTCAAGAAGTTGCTTAGGCTAACTTTGAACTTGCTATCCTCCTACCTCAGCCTCCCCAGCCACTGGGATTATGGATCTGTGCCACCATGCCAGCTTCTAATTTTATTTTGATCTACAAATATACATGGGATGATGTCATCTTTTAAATTTATTGGTCTTGTTTTACAGTCTATATTGGAGAATGTCCCACATGTGTTAGAGAAGACTTCTGCTATTGCTAGGTGGAGTTTGTATAGATGTTTGTTAGATCTAATTATTTTATAGTCTTGTTCAAGACTTTCTATTACCTTGTTCATCTTTTGTTTAGTTGTTTTATTCATTATTTAAAGTGAGTATTGAGGTCTTTAATGATTATTTTTGAATTGTCTTTCTCTCATTAGTTCTTTCAGTTTGGTCTTCATGTAATTTGGACTTTGTTCTTAAGGAATTATGTTTTCATGATATAGCCCCAATGAAATGAACTTTTTGTCATACAAATTCTCTGCTACTTTTAGTAAGTTTTTGTTTTATTTTCTTTTAAAATCTATTTTTTTCTGATTTTTTTTCTCCTTTTGGTACTATGTAATTGAACCCATAGCCTTGCACATTCTAGGCAAGCACTCTGCCATGGGGCTACACCCCCAGCTGCATTTTTTCTTGATATTAATAAGGCTACTCAAGCTTTGTTTTGGCTAATATTGCATGATGTTAAACTTTTCTGTCCCTTTGTTTTAAACCTAATTTTATCTTGAATCTAAATTATGTCTCCTGTAGATAGTTTATATGTTGATCTTTTTTCTAATATAGTCTAGTAAATCTTGCCTCTTGATTAATTTATTTATATTTAATGTTATCAATATAGTTTGATTTACATCTGCCATTCCTTTTATTTTATTTTTAATATTTTTTAGTTGTTGATGAACCTTTATTTTATTTATTAATATGTGGTGCTGAGAATCAAACCCAGTGCCTGACACATGCTAGGCAAGCGCTCTGCCACTGAATTACAACCCAGCCCCACTTTTTGTTTTTTATATCCTTTGTTCTCCCCTCTCTTCATTCCTCCTTTGCTGTCATTTTATAGCAAGAGGATATTTTCTAGTGTAACATTCAAAACCTTTAATGATTTTTAATAATACTTTTTGAATTATCTTCTTAGTGATTTTGATAGGGGACAGATGTGAATGCAAATGGTGGGAACACCAGGTTAAGGGAACAGTTCTATAGAATGGGCCCACTGTGCTGACTCCCACATGCATTCTTTTCCAAGAAGCAAATTACCTGCAGTCCTGACTTTACATTTTCATGGTTATCTCTATAAAACTTTAGTTTCTCTGTCATTTGGCTTGTTGCTGTTAGTACAATGGATATATAGTGTCAGTTTAATGGATCTCCATTCAGCTCTTCACTGATTTTGAAAATGGCCTTAGAATAAAATTCTCTTCCAATAGTGTTAGTCCCTTCAGGTGGAGTTATGGAGGGAGCTCTTTTCTGATGGTCCTCCTCTCCTCCTGGGCAGAACCTCTGTACCAGTGAACCAGAGCTGGCATTCCCTACCTCCTCCCTGGAAGCAGGTATTTGGCGGCACATATTTGTATCCCCTGGTCTTGTGAACTTTCCCCTCCTAGTGTAGAATCTCTGTCCTGACAGTGAGCTATACAACAGTGATGGGCCACTTGTATCTTTGACCCACTGTGCTCAGAGCAGAGCTTCTATCCCATAAGTGGGGACTAAGTGGGGTAAGGGAACTCTGCTCAGATCTGCAGGCACAGGGCTTCTGCACCATGGGTACAGGGGACTGGGAAACAGGCAGTCTACTCCCAGAGTGAAGCCATAGCCCTAGACATGGAGCTGGAGGTAGGGGAGTACTTACCTTCTCACTTGCACCCAGCCCAGGATAGAGCTTCTGAAACAGAGTGGAAGTGGTAGGCAGTAATAGAGGGGCTGTGGCTCAAATGCTATTCACTTATGCAGTTTTTACCAACATTTAACAGATTTTTAAAAAATGAATGTTTCTCTACTTTCTAGTGTCCCTTAGGACGATTTCCATAGATTTTAAATTATCATAGGTTTTTGTGTACTTTCTCTAGTTATATGCTTTTTTCCCTGTTGTTTTCTTCATTCCACTATTCTTGATATCAGTCCTTATCATTTTATTTTTAATTAAATAAATAGGTTTTTAACCCTTTGTTATTCTAATAGTATTCATGGTGAAGTGACTTCTCTGGTGAATTTAATTACCTGTACAAAGTACCTGTATTACTTAGGAAAAAGAACAAACTGATCAAATGTGTACTGATTTAAAATTGTGGGAGTAGTGACAAAGAAATGCTAGATTTTATAGAACTCAGAATTGTTATAGACTCAGACATTTGAATCAATGCTCTCCTTTGTGTCCTTTGTCAAACCAGCAGCATATTGGGTATTCATTCAAGAGGGGGTGATAACCCTAAGGTGCACATAATGTAGTTATATAGATGAACTAGTCATGGAGTTAGTAAGGGTGATTGAAAGATGGTGGAGTCCAATCAAGGTGACTTAGCTTAAAACCTGTGCTCTATCACCACCTGTGAACATTTTTCAAGTTTCTTGTCCTGTTTAGGACTCAAGACTCAGCTTCCTTACTTATAAAATGGGAATAAGAATATCAGCTCAACCAATATTGGTATTAAATTAAATAATTTATACAAGTGTGTAGTATATTGTTTCCCACGGAATAAAGATTTTAAAGTATTACTATGTTTATTATTATTAGTAATAAAGCTAGTATTAAGAATAACAAGAAATCACAATGTCTATGGGCTGAAAAGAGAATGTCTCTGGCTTTGGTCACCTTTTTTTTTAAAAATATTTATTTTTTAGTTGTAGGCAGACAGAATATCTTCATTTTATTTTTATGTGGTGCTGAGGATCAAACCCAGTGCCTCACACGTGCTAGGCGAGCACACTACCACTGCGCCACAACCCCAGCCCTGGCTTTGGTTCCCTTTTAAGAACAAAGATAGCTCTCCCAAAATTCCCTAGGAGACTTCCTTTCCGTGCTCATCAGCCACAGTTGTGTCACCAGCCCTCTCTTAGTCTGTCATTAAAGGGAGCTTGGTTGGCTTAATGAGATTAGTAAAGACTTAGATACCCAGGGCTGGAAGAGGCCAGCCTCCCTAAAGCAGTTATTGGTGGAGTACTTGAACATAGTGGGTTTCTATGGGCAAGATGAGGACAGGAGGGATTTAGCTAGGGACTGGTGATCTTTGGGGTAAGATGATTTCTTTTCAAGGAAACTGTATTTTATTAATAATATAATGACTAAAATTATCCATAATAGACAGTGAATTACCCTATCAATGCCTTAAAATCCATGGGTTTAAAAGAAAACGAGATGTTAACCAGCCTCATTGACTCTCATAGAAACTCCTCTCACTTCCCACTTTGTGACCGAGACATTCTGTTTAGCCAGTTCTGCTGATCTAATCAGGAACTAAAAAGCAAAAAAGGGAAATTTGAAAAACATCCCTCATATGGGAGGGTGTCACTCAATACCTAGAAAAGTTATGTTAATCTTATCTGTAAAGAAAATAATTCATGTTGACTTGAAGCATCATCAGTTGATAGTCTAGACTGTTTTGGAGACACAGTCCAGGATCTGCCTACTGGTTCAGACCTTCCAACTTTCTACCCACAGAGGAACACACTTATCAGGTAGGCATTTAAAAGTTTTGCAGAGAGGAATAATGTAGACCTCATTCTAGTTTGAATGCACACCTAAGGATGCTTTGTCCAGGCTGTGTCAGGCTAGAAGTGTCAGAATGTCCATAGACCTCCCAGAACAGCCTTAAACAACAGCTGGAGCAATTTGTTGCATAAACCCCTGGGCTGTTCTATTGACAAATAGTAAGACTCCTCTGAGGCATATTTCCAAGGCTGTTTCTCAGGGTTTCCCCACAGGGGTGATCTTCCTTAATTGGCTACCTTCCCTCCCCTGACTCACTTCTTTACTTTCCATTGACCTTCCCAATAAGCTACTGGTACCTTACTTGTGTAAGTGTCTGCTTTTGGAGAAACCCACACCAAGAAGGGAAAGGATCATATATTATTGAACCAGGTACTAGAAAATCAAGGAGGAAGGGGAATAAAAACATACCTCAAGACACCAGTCTAGAGGGAGAAATAGGATATCATACAGTTAGAACTAGCAGGTAACTTACTAACAAGCTAGCTCTTTTACCTCTGCCATCCTGCCTGCTCTTAGTTTTTTGACTTGCAAGCCTGAGCAACACGATCTCAGAAGTTGCATTATCAGGTCCACGGGGAAAGTCTCAGGTCCACTGGGAAAGTCTCTTATGGCAGGTCTGCTGTGCTAAGCTTTCCTTCCCAAGGCTGATAACTTCTCTGCCTTCTTGATGGTTAATTGAGGAGGAGGAAGCCACCAGTGCTAACATGCATTGTGATTCTGGGAACGAGGGTATTCCCAAGGCATAGAGACACCAGTAACTGTCATTTTCAGAATTACTGTGGTAGTGCTGGTGATGAATGCACCCCAGAATAGTTGCCTGCTCATCTGGAGGACAGTGAGGTTTCTGGACCCACAGAGGTAGGCTTGTGCCAGGAATGTTTTGCTCTGAGACTGCCTGAGCTTTGTCAGCAAAAGCATGGAATTCTTATAGCTATGCCTAATGTTTACAAGAAGAGAAAGGCTGGCCTTTGGCTCCTTACTTACTGCCTCATGTTTCATGCTTCCATATCCTAACTGACCTTCTTTGCATTACAAGGCAGAAACCTAAAGGGGGAAGCTGTGCAGGAAGCAGACAGGAAGAAAGGATATCTGTAGCAGACTCCCACAAAAAGGTATTTTAAAAGTCTCGAGAACTGGAAGAATGAAACTGACTGATATTCCAAAGGTCCTCTAAGCATTCCAGGGAAACAGACATCCAAGGTTCAGTGATGGTTTAGAGTCGGCTTTCTCTTGAGATTTTCACTAACATGGCTTAATTGCCAGATTACAAAAAGCCCAACCTTAGTCTTGCAGTAAATAACAAGACTACAGAAAAAGTGTGAGAAATCATTTCCAAATGTTTTCAGGCTTGGAATGTGATTGTGTTTTGAAACTTAAATGATAAAAAAAAATTGAAGGTTGATGATTTTCTAAAAGTAAATTGGTTGAAAACCACTGTTGAAATCAGGGTGAATGTCTTTGATTATTAGAAAACTAAATTAATAAAAATGATATAAAAAGTATTTATAATCTCTTTTTTCCATTCTAATGTTGAAACAACATTCTAAACCATGCTACTCTTTTCATAAATAGTTGACAAGAAGAAAAAATCAGGCATTCATTTGTTCCTTTTGGAGGTGTTACTCTCTTCTTTATAAAGAATGGTTTGTTGCAATTCCTTAAGTTACAAAATAAAATAAAGTCAAGAAACATAGTTGCATATCATAGAAAGTGAACAAAATAGCTTCTAAATGTGTTTTTAAAAGTATAAAAGTATGAGAAATTAGTAGTATGGGAGTATGTTAGTCAGCTTTCTATAGCTGTGACAAAATGCCTGATAGCAATTTAAAAGGAGGAAAGTTTTATTTTGGCCTACAGTTCCAGAAGTTTCCTCCATGATTGGATGGCTCCATTGGTTTGGCCTGAGGTGAGGCAGAACCTCATGCTGGCCAGGAAACACAGAGAAAGAGAGGAAGGGCCTATATGTCCTCCAAAGGCACACCCCCAGAAACCTACATCCTTCCACTGGGCCCTACCTCCTAATAGCCCATTTGGCTGTGAACTCATCCATTCATGAAGTTAGTGCCCTGATGGTCCTATCTATCACTTTCCCCAAAGCTGACCTCTGAACACTGCTGCACCAGGGACCCAGCCTGCAACACATGAGCTTTGGGGAATATTCCACATCCAAACTATAACAAGGAGCAAGTGCTAGACTCTTTACATACATTTGTACCAATTTACATTGGATAATTTATACAAAGAAACAATTTTATTTAATTCCTGAAAATATTACCAATGAATTTAAAATGATCTTATAATATTTGAAAAATAAATAAAAATACTAAAAACTAAATTAACATTTGCAAAAATGATCCCTGAACCAATTAACTTCTGAAGAAGTTTTAAAAAGAAATGTAATATAAAAAAGTAAAATGAATTCACAATGCACAGAAATTACTTATAGATTTAAAAAATACAATGACTGGGAAGGTTTTTATTTTTGGTCACCTAATAGTTTTAGCCAATTTTCTTTTGAGAAATTCAATCGGATGGAGAAATTTTAGTCATAAAATCTATACAGGGCAATCACACATTTTCCCAGATGTTGCTATAAGATCAAATGACTTTTATGTGCATGATTTCCAAAATGACTCAGTGAGATCAGAAATAAAGACTGTGGGGTTGATGACTGGTAGATGGAAATCTTACTCTCTTTTCTGGAGCAGTATACCTTTAGATGTTCCGGGTTTAGGGCAGTATGTGCAGTGCATTATTAACTTGGCCGTTGAGCAAAGAGAGCAACTGTGTGCTGCTTCTCAAAGGCCAGCTCTTGAGGATGAATTCCTTCAGAAAGTTCTATTAGGTCGGAGTGGACAATGTAAGATGTGACCCTCTTAATGCTTCAGTACCAAATATTTTCGTACTATAATCTGTGCTCTGTCCACAGAAGGAATAGCAAAGTAAGTCATAATAAAGCATCCAGTGGAACAGAAGTGTCCACAGAGCAAGCTGCAGGACAAGTCCTAGGTGTGTCATAAGCACTGTCACATATGGATATTCCAAACTCCTTTGGTTGGGACAGAAGTGAAAAGATAATGCAGAGAGAGAAAGAGAGAGAGAGAGGGAGAGAGAGACAGACAGACAGACAGACAGACAGAGAGAGAGAGAAATGAGCAAACTGAGACCATTATGATATTAGGTTAATATAGATAATCATGATATTAGTTTCTCCAGGCTCAATAGCACCCAAAGTAGGAAAGGACACCTGGTCAAATTCTTTGCAAATTTTTAGTACTAGTCAAATTTTGACTAGTACTGTACATTTCTTATTACTAAACTAGATCCCATAGAAGGATTCAAATGACTGGTTCTTGGTGAAAAGATCAGAGAATGTCCTTTCATCTGTAAGTGCTAACTGAAAAAGCTATTGATTTTTTATAAGCAAAGGCAACAGGCTGAGAAGTGTATTTCCTGGAGGGTGGCTTTTGACATTTGAAAGTGAAACTCAGCATTAGAAGGCTAGATGTATCCGGTGAAAAACAATCTGTGAGCTGTGAAACTGCAAAACAATTTTGTGAATCATTCAGTGAAGTCACTTCTTGATCTGGTTTCCTTCTATACTAGTGCTATGAAAATTGCTCTATTTGTGTTTTTTCTATTTTCTACTCTTATGAATGCTAATTAAGGGGTCTGTAACAATTTTTTTTTTGGTATTGAGGATTGAACTCAGGGGTACTCGACCACAGAGCCACATTCCCAGCCCTATTTGTGTTTTTATTTAAAGGCAAGGTCTCACTGAATTGCTTAGTGCCTTGCTGTTGCTGAAGGTGGCTTTGAACTCATGATTCTCCTGTCTTGGCCTCCCAGAGTGATGGGATTACAGGTGTGTGCCACTGCACCCAGCTGTCTGTAACAATTTTTGATGACAAAAATATCATAACTTTCATATTTACTAAACGCATACTTGGTATACATCAAACAAATAAAAGAGAATGAAATGCTGTCTCCCTTGCTGGTCCTTTCCCTAAAGTGGACAATGTTTTCAGTTTGCCATGTATTCTTCCATATCTTTATGTCTATAAAATGTATGTGTATGGATTTGCAAATGTGACAAAGCATTCTTCTTGCCCTGAGGGCACTCTTCCATTCAGTGTGACTTTACTGCTGCTCGAATCAAGGAATAAAGTCTATTTTTCCATAATCTGGACTTGGCAGGGGCAAATTCCTTTGGATCACTGGGTATTATGGTTTGGACATGGGATGTCCCACAAAGGCTCATAAGTTGAAAGGATTGGTCCTCAAAATGACAATGTTCAGAGGTGGTGCTTTTGGAAAATGGGTAAAGAAGGTTCCAATTTCATCAATGGGTTAATCCATTGATAGATTAATAATTGAAAGGACTACTGGAAGGTGGTGGAAACCGTAGGAGATAAGGCATAGTTGGAAGGAGTAGTCACTGGGAACCTGCCCTTCAAGAGCATGTGTTGTTCCTGGCCCCTTCCTTTCCCTCTTGTTCTTTTTCTCTTCACTTCCCGTCTGCCATGAGGGGAGCAGCTTTGCTCTGCCACATGCTTCTGCCATGATATTCTGCCTCAACACAGTCCAGAAACAAAGAAACCAGCCAACCACAGACTGAAACCTCTGAAACTGAGTCAAAATAAATTTTTCTCCCTTTAAGTTGTTTTCTCATGTATTTTGTCACAGTGACAGAAAGCTGACTAACACACTGGGACATGACAAATATAATACATGTGACATTGAGACTGAAAACAATGAAAAGAATTTGCCTTTCAGGCTTGTCCCAGTTACCATGTGAGTTCCATCATGTCACAGTTAGGCATATTGCCTCCCTAAATTATAAAATAAATGTGCATAAGAAGGATGTCTGAAGTCTTTAAAGAGCTAGGCCTTTTTATCAAATGTTGTGGGACCTTAGGATTTTATATGCAATGAAAGCTCTGAAATCTCTAGCAACGCATGTATGTGTAAAACATATGCTTTATTTTAAGAGGACAAACATTGTGATATGGACCATGTGAGAAGGTATGACCTCTTTTTTTAAACAAAAGCTTTTGAATATAACAGAAAAAATAAAAGTGGTATAGCTGTCACCTCTCACCCTTTTGTGCTTCACTTTCCATTCAGCCAGTGCTCTCTTCCCCCAAATTCCCAGTGTTTCCATGTTTTCTTAGTCTTCCTATTCTGTAGGGACCATGTAGGAGAATGATCTGATAAATTTATTCTAGGAATTTTAGCCCCAAAATATTTAATCATTGGAAGTTTATACACAACTTTTACCACCTCAGCCAGCCTGTCCCTAATAGCTTCTCACTAAAATTCTACTTATATTAGTCAGACTTTCATTACCATAACAAATGCCTGAAATAAATTCTTATCACATGGAAAAGTTTATTTTGGCTCAGTTTTGGAGGCTGGAGTCTATGACTGGTTGGCCCTGCTGTTTTCAGGCCTGTGGTGACGCAGCATGGTGGGCAGCGTGTGCAGGGACAGAGAGTGGCTCACCTCGTGGCCAGGACACAGAGAAAGAGAAGGGGAGGGACCCCAGGTCTGCTCCAAGGATGAGTCCCCAGTGACCAGAAGATGTCCCACTAGACCCTACCCCTTCAGGTTTTCACCACCTCCTAATCACACCACACTGGGGACTAGTCTTTGAAGACATGGGCCATTGAGGGACATTTCAGATCTAAATTCTAGCATTGCTATTCCTTACCCCAGGGCTGAAATGCGTGTAACTGCAGATAGAACATTTCCTCATTTTACTAACAGAGGCAGTAAAAAGATAAAAAGACTTTTAGTAATACATTTATAATTAGAATTAGGATATTGATCATTAATGTAGTCAAGAGGTTTTTCATAACTGGCAGAGGACAGAAAACAAAAATGTGACTCAACTAAAATACTACACATCAATATTTTAGTATATGGAAACATTACAACCAATCAGATCATTTTTAAGATGTATGCAAATTTTAATAGCATCAACTCATCAGTAACAATATATACAAGCTAGTTACTTCATTAAATCACATTAGTATGACCAACTATTATACATATATAAACACTTAGGGACCCCTGGTATAGCTAGATTAGATAGATAGACAGATGAATACATGCATAGACACTGATAGAGATGTAGGTAGAAAGAGACAGATATAAATTTGTTTTTATAAGAAATATTGTTGTATAATTCAATTTAGTCTGGATTTGTTTGTTGTCTTTATCTATTGCCTTCTTTTTATACCTGGCTCCTAGTCTTCTTATATATAACTACTTTGCTATCATCCTTGGTGAATTCAAAGTATACAAATCTTAAATTCAAGCTCTCTACTCTCTGATCCCAGACTCGGGTCCTACACTGCTTAGTTCTGCTATTGTGCCCTATCTCATGTCTCATCAAGACCTCTGGTCTCTTGATACCTTCTTGTTTCCAAGTACTCAGCCTCTACCTTCCTCTCCCACCTCAGCTGTGTGATTCCTCACTTCTAATATTCTCTTGCTAATATTGATCAACACTTTTGCCTTTTGACCTTCTACAGGCCAGCCTGGTAAGACTCAAATGATTTATAACATATGTATTGTTTCAGTGCAGCTCTTTTGTCTCTGTGTTCTTATGGCCAAACTGCTGAGCATGAATTTAGTGCCATGATAATAACATGGTCTTTGACCTTAACTGGACCTCACAGCTGCTCAGCAAATATTTCATCAGTTGTAGCTCCTATTTCTTATAATGATTATTTCAGAGATCATTCACTTTTCTCAGGCATCTTATCTGAAAATATTCTTCCCAAATCATAACAAATTGCCTCTCTCATCTACTTTTCTTACAAATAAATAAACAAAAAACAGTTCTAGTTGACCTCACTGTTCTAGGATTTATATGGCTCTTTTTGAAACTAACTGCTTTTAATGAAATAATTGAAGTCTCGTTTGAAAACCTCAATAAGCAGAATAATTCTAAAGTCGTGGCTGATGACCATAGTATCTGGAGCCCTTGTGTGTCCCTTCCTGTACCTGTAATTTCTGTTAGTTCTCACCTATGTAACCTTGTCTCCCCACATGTCTGATTAATTCCTAGTGTGTGCTAGACTTTGTATTGGAAAAATTGTTCATAAACTACATTTGAGTCCTAGGATAATTTCACCATTATCCAAAGAGGATTGATTATTGTAGAGCCCTGGAAAATTTGCAACCTGGCACCACTAAAATGCAATTTGGGGTATTGATGTGAATCTGGGCTGCTAGTTCTTATAAGGAAAGTTTTATATTATCCTTTCTTTTATGGTACACTTAAGATCTTCCTAAGGAGATGCTAAGAAAAAGCAAATCTTAATGTGGAAGCTCAGTTATGAAATGTATGAAAACAACAGTGCTCTGATTGAAACTAGAAGGCAAGCTTAGTGCATGGACTCACACCTCTGCAGCCTTTTCCTGGTTTCTGTGATAGTTCCTTAAGTACCTCCAAGGAACTCAACTTTTCTAGATCATCTTTTAAGACACATGGAATTTTAGAAATGAACATTTGTATCTAGTTTTACAAAGCTAGGTTGGCTCACGAACAGCCCTTTCCCATACCTATAAATCCCTTATATCTCATTAGATTTATTTACATGTATATTTGTAGGCTGTATCCTTACACTCAGGCTCTCATTAATAAAATTTGAGCCCACAGTCATAGAACCAGAGGATAAAGTTAGCTTAATATAAACCAGTTAATTGTCAAGTGACCCAAAACCTTATTATTTTTTGTAGATGAAGAGAATATTTTGATTAGTATCTCTTAACTTAACTTAAACTTCTATACTTTGTTTTTTATACATATTCTTATTCACTACTTTAATCAGTGACACCTCTTCCTTTGAAACCCCCTTAATTCCAAGCACCTGTCTTTTCTTTTTCCAAGCACCTGTCTTATGATGGCTCCCATAGCTTGGGAGATTGGGTCTGAGTTCTTTGTCCAACCACAGCCTTTTTGTGACTGGGACTTGAGCTCAGCGTCCTTTATCCTACTGACAGTCTGCAGTCAGGCCATCTAACCCACCAGTCTTTTCTCAGTCAACTTATATCTATGAGATGTAAGTAATATTTGGTTTTCGGCAATAGATTGTTCGCTATTTTCTTACTCTTTTTCTTGTTACGTTCCCAGTCAAAGGATACTGCTCAGCTGATGCAGGCTCTGATAATTGCTCCACACTTGGTTCTCAACATCCCATACTAGTCTTTCTCCTGATGGTTTATCTAATGCCTTCATGGCTGCTTTGTCTTTCTTCTACAATTATCCCTGCCTGTGCAGTTCAGCCATATGCTTAGTTACATGTGTAGGTCTTGGACTTGGTCAGTACCTGGAAAAGCATGACCTTTAAAGTCTTCAACTCCAGAATTTCCCTTTTGACCACAAGCTATTATTCTTCTGTATTTTTCTCTCCCTCACGCCCACTACACCTCATTGTTCAAATCATTTTAAATCCTAGCTCCTTTGATCTAGTTCATCAGGTTGGTTTCCCAGGACCTCACTGCCTTCACTTCCCTTCACTTTCAGATACACCACCTCCTTATCCCCTGTTTTCTCATCTCCTCATTACTCTGCCAAGTAGAAACTTCCACTTTATGATACAATATTCTGATTATTTTATTTCTGCTTTAGGTTTCCAGCTAGAGAATAAGTACATGTTGCTGTGATTAAATGAATTTCAAATGTGCTATCCCCAATCGCAGGCAGCCCTCCTCAGCCTTCCTGCATCAGTTGTTTCTGTCCCCACAAAGAGTACACTGAAGTTTTCTCCTCTGCTCCAAGTTTAGCAGATGATTCAGTTCCTATCTCAGAGAGAAAAGAAACACTATCAGGTCAAGATATCCTCAGAGCCCATCTTCAGCTACTTTATCTTCTACTGAAGAGGAAGAACTAGTTCTTCTGAATTGGTAGATTGATTCATCTGTGTATGTTTTGGGTCTCATTTTCTCCTGAATCCTCAGGGATTTTGCTTTGTCAGTCAGCTTTATTCTTTGTTTCTCCATGTCTTTTCCCTTTGCATGAGTTCCAAACACTCATAGTTGTGTTTATTATTTAGATCTTCCCTTTCTGAAAAGCTCTTTGTCATTTAATTCTTTCTTTCCTTCCCCACCAGTTTTTATCTTTCCCACTTAATTTATTAAGTGACGACTTGCCATCCCTGCTTCTTTACTTTTCATATGATATCCTCCATTAGATTTGACTTCTGCTTCTTTTGTTCTGACCATCTTAAAAGTTACCAGTGCAAATATTCTGTTTCCCAAATCCAATGGATTCTTTGCTGTTTTCATTCTTTGAATCTGTCTATGGTATTTAATAATACCAACCATTTCTTCTTTCTTGAAACTTTCTCCTCTTTCTACTTCAAGATGGATTTGTTCTTTCTTATTCTCTTTCTTTCTCCTTTACCCACTCTTTGGATCATCTCTTCATTTTCCCCTTAATTGTTTATCAGAATCCCAGCTTCTGTTCTTTTCTTGCTTTGCACTCTTTTCTGAGTGTTTGCACCAACTCTCTCTTCAGTTCCCATCTAGAGGGCCCAAAATCTATCTTTTATACCCTTACCTTCCTCTGAGCTTCAGGCCATATTTATAACTGCTTCCTAGGTACCTCTCCCTATTCTGCTCCTACAGATACACCCTGGTTCAAATCTAGAATTCCTTTTTCTTTTCTACTTCTTCCCATAACTTAACCCCCAACAAAACCTGAACAGTCCTATTCTTGAATTCTTTCTCTATTACTAATCCCCCGATTGCCTTCATCATCCAAGTTGGAAATTTTGGAATCATGCTGAATCCTCTCCCACCTCAGTAAATCAGTTGGTCAAGTTCTCTTATTCTATCTCCAAGCCACCTTTTCATTTGACATAGCTTTCTATTTCCCTTTCATCAAGGCATCATCTCATTACGGTTTCCCCACATCTACCTGCTCTCTCTCAGCCTCCCAGGTGGCTGACTCTCAGCACACTACAGCTCCCTCACCCCACCCTCACATTATGCTTTTCTACAATGTGACTCAAATGTGGCTCAGTAACTGTATGTTGGAAGAAATTTTTAACCAAAGAAGGGGAGTTGTTCCCTTTTGTTAATTAAACAAGTTACTAAAGTAACTAAACTTACTAAATTTAACTTTTATTGGAATTGCCATCTTTCCTAATGGTTTTTAGATCTCTGGAATTAGTAGAGAGTTCATTAAGGACATTTTGATGTCCATAAATTGTAGAATATGGATGTTTTTAATATGAGTAAAAGCAGCTTTGAAATCATCTTCAATTCTAGTTTATCAGTCACCTCTTCCATCAGAATTTTTTCACTTAATAAAGGAACGAAAAACAAGACCATACCAATAAATCTGACTCTTCTCCATTGTCTCTATTGGTAAGCTTTCAGATATCCCAGGTTTATTTATTCTTTTCTTCTTGGCTTGAGGATTTTTACAATATGTCCTTAATCATGAAAATCTTAGAGTGAAGTATAAATGAATTTTAAAAAATAAAACTTTGTCAATTTTGGTACTTTTAAAAAATTCCAATTAAAATGAACTGTTGAGCAGATGGCAAAATAAATAAATCAAAGAACTTGGGATTTTAAGTAGATGCTAATTATACAAGATTTACTCACTATTGTTGTCAATGATTGAGAGTTGCCAGGTATGATTCTAATTGTTGATTTTGATATATAGTCTGAATACATAAAATAGAATATTATAGTGAGTTTTCTACAAGAATATTTCATATATCAGAAATCCCCTGAATGTTTAGCAATGCATGAATTCATTTTGGAATCAAGGAAAATTCAATCTTTTGTACTTTGAATTCTCTATTGAGTCATGTAACAATGAACATTCTACATTACTGTGTTACCTTATATCACAAAAGAATTAAGGCAAAGAACATAGTGAAAAGAAAGTTTTCTCTTGAATGAGGAAATTCAACATCTAGATCTGGAGTTGACTATGATGGCTTGGTTACATTCGTGTGTGTGTGTGTGTGTGTGTGTGAGAGAGAGAGAGAGAGAGAGAGAGAGAGAGAGAGAGAGAGAGAGAGAGAGACAGAGGGTGGGGGGAGAGAGAGAGCAGAGATATCACAAATTAATGAATCTGAAAGTATTTTACAATTAAATTTAAAATGCAAATAAGTGTTTTCATAATACTTTGAGGTTTTGAACTGGTTATGTAGGATTATAATGTAGAAAGCTAATATCTTCTCTAAATTATATGTTTGATATTCTTCAAGTTAGAACGCAGAGTAATTTTTGGACATTCCACTAACTAATAGCAATGTGTTTAGCTCAAAATCATGGCATTAGTTTCTCTTGTTTTAAAATTAAATGTCATGATGCAACATTGGCCTTATAGACAACTTGAAAATACTGTCCCTGTGGCATACTTAGTCCTCTATTGTTTCAGACAGGTTTCAAAATGTATCTAGTTTTAAGATGCTGTGACTGTTATTAATATATGTCTACCAGTGACATTGTTAGTCACTGAGTAACTGGATGTATAATGAAGAGATACATAGAACAGCTATAGAATTTTTATAAAACCAAGTGTGGTAATAACAGTATATGTAGCAAAAACTTTTTTATGGTTTAACATTTTGCATGGTTCTCCAAATTATTCAGCAGACTAAATGCTCCTAATAAGTGAGAGTAGTTAAGGACAGATAGGTCAGAGTATACAACCCTCTTATTAAAGAAGAATGTATCCTCTCTTCACCATCATTAAGTCAACACATCGTTTCCCCACCTGGAGTGCTATCATTTCTCTTTTGCAGTTTTAATTTAAAAACAAATCAAGGATCATTATCTTCCTTCTCTAAGTTGGAATACTTTAATCCTTAGGGAAATTTTACTTATTAAAACTGAAATGGGGAGTAAGAAATCTAGTCACAAGTGGGTCTAGGTAAAGAAAAATCTGGAGGGAAATTTACCATTAATTTTTAGTCAAGTCATAACTCCTGTAACCCAAGGAACTCCATTATTGCTCTTCAGATGTCTTTATCCTGTCCACTAATGTTTGCATACAAAGTTGGTAGTGTGGGTTTTCTTATCATTAAATGTTACTCTAACTGTAGTCTTGCTAAATGAACTGCTTGCTGGCTATATGTCCTTTGTGTAATCTCAAAGCATATTTGACCATTTCTGTGCCCAACATGTATTCTCTCACTTTGGATCCATTTATATCACCTATTCACAAAATGCCTACAGATTTACTTGTCTATCCCTAAACATTAATGATTCCAGAATGTTCTTCAAATATAAGCAGGGGGTGCCTAACCCATAATCACTGATAGTGAGAAATGTGGACTAAAAAAGGAAAATCAGGAACTGTGGAATGAAATTGACCAAACTATGTATGCTATATGCATGTATGAATACATCACAGTGAACTCCATTTTTATGTACAACTATACACCAATTAAAAAACAATAAATAGAAGGAAGACCAGAAGAAGAGAGAAAGGGGAAGTACTATGGATTTGAAACGTGGCAAATGATGTCACATGCATTTATGACTATATCATAATGAACCTCACTATTATATGTAAGTATAATATACTAATAAAAGCAGTTTAAAAATGAGATGTGAGGGTAACAGCTACATAATCAGTTCATTAGAAAAGCTAAGAAAAGAAAAGAAAAAATTGGAAGAAGATCCAGTTTCAAAACCCATGAACTAAATTAAAAAAAAAATGGCAAAACGGGGTCCCTGTGCCTCTTGCCTTCGGGTAGTCATCTCATGCAATACTTACGCAGCTGTCAAGCAATTTGATTGGCATTTGAGGAAAAGCTTATTGTTTGTGTGTTTAACTGGGTCTTGAGAGAGACAGGCTGAGAACTTCAGGAGTAATTAATGGCATGTGCTTGCTTGAATGGATAAGCCCTTTTGAATTTTATATTTGGCAGGGAGAAAAGCACACAGACATAATTAAAGCATCAAACCAGCAAAGCACATCAGCCTCAAAGCCCAGGAAATAGAGACCTTGGGGACTCTTGCAGGAAAACAAGTGTCAGGGTGCAGGTAGAAAGGATGTTTCTAATTAGTGTTTCAACACTAATTAGAAAAAGTGTTGGAAGTGGATGGACAAATACAAAGAAATCTAAAGCTTTGATAGTATTTACTTTGGTTCATCTAATCTTAATTACCATTGAATAAAATAGCATTTTATAAATGTACATAAATTAAAAATGAAGGAAGTTCTAAAAATATGTAGAGGACTCTGCTTTTATGACATTTCTATAAGAGATTGTTTTTGATAAATGTGAAAGCAGGGTGGAGTGGCTAATTCAGTGTGAGAAGACATTGGGGTGTTCTGTAGGATGGCCCCTCCATTCACATGTACTGCCATGGTGGCACAAACCTCTCTCACGTAGTTGTGTACTCCTGGCTCCTCAAGGCTCTGCTGGGCAGCTCACTTCTCCCTGTTAGCGGTAAGACTCAAATGAAAGAGGTGAACACTACACCCATTAAATGTGCTGGGTTCCTTTTGCCTTTGCTTTCCTGTCATTGCTGGTTCGACACCCCACAGCACATGCACCTGCTTGTGGGGAGGGCAGACATTGAATCTGTTTCCACTTCAGGATGGTCCAGGTCCTACCAAGGCTAAGGTCCATTTATTTGTTATCAGAATTCAGAAGTGTCATTTCCTTCACTACCTCCAAGGTCTAACAATCACTTTTGAAGCCATTGCTTCCTTTGTGTGTTCCCTAAACATCTTGTTTTCAGATATGAGGGTGAAAGCTTGCTGAAAACCTGCCTACAATTTTGCTGCTTTGACTTTCATCTTGGGAAATCCCTGAAAGAACTTGGCTGCACCCATTAGTGGATAGATAAGGAACTAGGCAAATGGCCTAGTTTTTTGAACTGTAATTTGTAGCCTTCAGATTTTTGAACTGTAATTTTATCCTTGAAAGAGAAAAATGCTCTCATGAATTTAATAAAGCTTCTATGTCACTAAGTTTTTATATTTGCTGTAATCACTTTCCTTTAGACATCTACAATAAGATCTCTGTTGTGACTCAGCAGATCTCCTGGATTTTCTTATGCAGTTTCTATTCTGGCTTTCAACTGGTGGGAATTGATTGTGACAGATGTATTTAAAGCTGGAAAATGGTGTTGGCACCATTCCAGAAGAGGAGATTGGGAAAGGTGGAAAAGAGAAAGAGGGACTGCTACTCTTGGCTCATCACCTCAGTTGAAATGGGCTCAGTGGGTTTAATTCCTAATGGTGTTAAATCTATTTTCACTGATGCAAAACATAATTATAGGTCCATGAGTATTAGCAAAAGTGTTCATTCAAGCCTGGTGTGGTTCCTCATACAAGTTTTTGTGATATGTTTTTGACTTGATGCAGTAAGTGTTGGAAAGACCAACACTTGTTCAGATAATTATTTTGGGACAGAATAGGTCCAAACCCCTCATGTTTCAACAAAGAGGGCAAGTATGAGGTAAAAGTGAGCATGTATACCTCTGGCTCTTTGGGGTTAAAGGAAATAACTAACTATGGCAGCTGCCCCAGGAGTCAAGAGAGATTCAAAATGCAGGATGGTATGAATCCATCAGAGCTACAAACAAGGTTACCATGGTTTATGTCAAAACTTCAATCACAGCATCTTCCTTCCTAAACTTCATGGAAACCCCCTCCCATCAGTCTCAGTCTTTGTTTTATTTATATGCTTATGTTGAAACATACATTAAGAGTGCAGAGGACAGAATCATTTCCTCACTCTTCATACTTGTGCTGGATGAATAAACTCTCCTTCAACACCAGACAGAATGTTTATTGCAAAGCTGCCTGTGGTGTGGGATTAGATCCAGGACTGTCCCACTCACATCTGTGCAGAGTGCTCAGCTGGCCAACCTGCCAGGACAAACCCGGGCCTTCATAGGGAGACATGAGGCATAGAGGTGCTTCAGGCAGCAAACCTGAGTCCTGCTACATCTTGCCCCAGGTTGTCATCAGCCTGGGCTGCGAGCCACACTTGGAGCAGCAGCTACCACTGCAAATGCTCACAAATTGCAGTGCCTATTGCTGCTTGAATTACTTCAGCATGAAGTCTACCACCTACCTGGAGGAGGTCACATGTTGTCAACTTCTATCTAGGCATGGACTTCCTCTGTTGCATCATAGTTAACTTCATCTGAAGAACAGGGTTACCACACTGCCATGGGAGATCAGATGTGGTTTGGGTCTCTTAGTTGAAACAAAATGAAGCAACTAATGTCTGATATTGTTCATTTGTTTCCTGAGACACAGCTCTTTGTTTCTCACTCTTGCCCTTGTGTCTTACATGTAATCATTTTATTAATTCCTTGACATTATTTATGTTGGCATGGCTTGTTTTGCCAACTATGCTTCTCCCTCAGTTTTTGTTACAAATTAAACCAAATCCAGTTTATCTTTAAAGGTAATCCTGTCTCTTATTTTATGATGGGTTGGTTGGTTTGTCTATTTTTGTTGAATTTTTTAAAGTCTGGATTTTTAAAAAATGTATTTATTCTACTTAGGTATACATGATAGCAGAATGCATTTTCATTCATTGTACACAGACGGAGCACAACTTTTCATTTCTCTGGTTGTATGTGATGTAGAATCACAACATACATACAGTCATACATAAAGCTAGGGCTTTGATGTCCATCTTATTCCACCATCTTTACTGTCCCTCTGCCCCCTCCCCCCTCCCACCCCTGTGACCAAAATTCCTCCATTCTTCCTGTGTCCTCCGCCACATTATGGATCAGCATCCACTTTTCAAAGAGAACATTCGGCATTTGGTTTTCTGAGATTGTCTTACTTCACTTAGCATGATATTCTCCAACTCCATGCATTTACCTGCAAATGCCATGATTTTATTCTCTTTTCTGCTGAGTAATATTCCATTGTGTATATATACCACAGTTTCTTTATCCATTCATCTATCAAAGGGCATCTAGGTTGGTTCCACAGTTTAGCTATTGTGAATTGAGCTGCTATAAACATTGAAGTGGCTGCAGCACTGTAGTATGCTGATTTTAAGTCTTCTGGGTATAGACCAAGGAGTGGGATAGCTGGGTCAAATGGTGGTTCCATTCCAAGTTTTCTAAGGAATCTCCATACTGCTTTTCAGATTGGTTGTACCAATTTGCAGTCCCACCAGCAATGTGTGAGTGTGCCTTTTCCCCCACAACCTTGCCGACACTTACTGTTGTTTGTATTCTTGATACTTGCCATTCTGACTGGTATAAGATGAAATGTTAAAGTAGTTTTGATTTGCATTTCTCTGATTGCTAGAGATGTTGAACATTTTCTCATATGTCTGTTGATCGATTGTATATCTTCTTCTCTGAAGTTTCTGTTCAGCTCCTTGGTTCATTTATTGATTGGGTTGTTTGTTTTTTTGGTGTTAAGTTTTTTGAGTTCTATAAAGAACTATATCCTGGAGATGAGTGCTCTATCAGATGTGCATGTGGCAAAGATTTGTTCCCAGAATGTAGGCTCTCTGTTTACTTCATGGATTGTTTCTTTTGCTGAGAAGAAGCTTTTTTGTTTGAATCCATCCCATTTGTTGATTCTTGATTTTACTTCTTGTGCTAGAGGAGTCTTGTTAAGGAAGTATGGTCCTAATCCGACATGATGAAGATTTGGGCCTACTTTTTCTTCTATTAGGCGTTGGAACTCTGGTGTGATTCTCAGGTCCTTGATCCACTTTGAGTTGAGTTTTGTGCATGGTGAGAGATAGGGGTTTAGTTTCATTTTGCTGCATATGGGTTTCCAGTTTTCCCAGCACCATTTGTTGAAGAGGCTATCTTTTCCCCAGTGTACGTGTTTGGCTCCTTTGTCTAGTATCAGGCAACTGTATTTAAGTGGGTTCATCTCTGTGTCTTCTATTCTATACCATTGGTCTACATGTCTATTTTGGTGCCAGTACCATGCCATTTTTGTTACTATAGCTTTGTAGTAATATAAGGTCTGGTATTGTGATGCCTCCTGCTTCACTCTTCTTGCTGAGGGTTGCTTTGCCTATTCTGGTTCTCTTATTCTTCCAAATGAATTTCGTGATTGCCTTTTCTATTTCTATGAGGAATGATGTTGGGATTTTAATTGGAATTGCATTGAATCTGTATAGTGCTTTGGGTAGTATGGCCATTTTGACAATATTGATTCTGCCTATGTAGGAGCATGGGAGATTTTTCCATCTTCTAAAGTCTTCAATTTCTTTCTTAAGTGTCTTATAGTTTGCATTGTAGAGGTCTTTCACCTCTTTTGTTAAATTGATTCCCAAGTATTTTTTTTTTTTAGGCTACTGTGAATGGGATAGTTTTCCTAATTTCTCTTTCAGAGGGTTTATCACTGATATATAGAAATGTAATTGATTTATGGGTGTTGATTTTATATCCTGCTACTTTGCTAAATTTGTTTATTAATTCTAGAAGTTCTCTGGCAGCATTTTTTGGATCCTCTAAGTATAGAATCATGTCATTTGCAAATAATGATAGTTTGAGTTATTTTTTTCCCATTCGTATCTCTTTAATTTCTTTTGTCTGTCTAATTGCTCTGGCTAGTGTTTCAAGGACTATATTGAATAGCAGTGGTGAATAAGAGGGTGTTGAATATATTGAATAAGAGGGTGTCCCTGTCTTATTCTTGTTTTTAGAGGGAATGCTTTCAATTTTTCTCCATTTAGGATGATGTTGGTCTTGGGTTTAGCACAGATAGCTTTTATAATGTTGAGGTATGTTCCTACTCTCCCTACTTTTTCTAGTGTTTTGAACATAAAAGGGTGCTATAGTTTGCCAAATGCTTTCTCTGCCTCAATTGATAAAATCATATGACTCTTATCTTTAAGTCTATTTTTGTGATGTATTACGCTTATTGATTTCCGTATGTTGAACCAACCTTGCATCTTTGGAATAAACCCCACTTGATCATGGTGCACTATTTTTTTGATATGTTTTTGTATGAGATTTGCCAAAATTTTATTGAGAATTTTTGTATCTATGTTCATCAGGGATATTTTTCTGAAATTTTCTTTCTTTGATGTGTCTCTGTGTGGTTTTAGAATCAGGGTGATACTTGCCTCATAGAATGAGTTTGGAAAGTTTCCCTCCTTTTCTATTTCATGAAATAGTTTGAGGAGTATTGGTTTTAATACTTCTTTGAAGGTCTTGGAGAACTTGGCTGAGAATCCATCTGGACCCAGGCTTTTCTTGGTTGGCAGGCTCTTGATGGCATCTTCTATTTTCTTGTTTCAAATTGATCTGTTTAAGTTGTGTATAACCTCTTGGTTCAGTTTGGGTAGGTCATATGCCTCTAGAAATTTGTTGGTGTCTTCAGGGTTTTCTATTTTACTGGAGTATAAATTTTCTAAATAGTTTCTAATTATCCTCTGTATTTCAGTAGTGTCTGTCGTGATATTTCCTTTTTCATCACAAATTTTAGTAATTTGGGTTTTCTCTCTCCTTTTTTTCATTAGGGTGGCTAAGGGTTTGTCAATTTTGTTTATTTTTTCAAAGAACCAGGTTTTTGTTTTGTCAATTTTTTGAATTGTTTCTTTTGTTTCAATTTTGTTGATTTCAGCCCTGATTTTAATTATTTCCTATCTTCTACTTCTTTTGATGTTGGTTTGTTCTTCTTTTTCTTTTCTGAGATGAAGAGTCAAGTCATTTATTTGTTGACTTTTTCTTCTTTTAATAAATGAGCTTAATGCAATGAACTTTCCTCATAGCACTGCCTTCTTGGTGTCCCAGAGATTTCGATATGTTGTATTGGAGTTTTCATTTACCTCTAAGAATTTTTTTATCACTTACCTGATGTCTTCTTTTATCCATGCATGATTTAATAGCATATTATTTAGTTTCCAGGTGCTGGAGTAGTTTCTATTTTTTAATCCATCATTGATTTCTAATATTATTTCATTGTGGTCAGATAGGATGCAGGGTAGTATCTCTATTTTTTTGTATTTGCTAAGACTAGCTTTGGGACATAACATATGATCTATTTTGGAGAAGGATCCATGTGCTGCTGAAAAAAAGTGTATTCACTCGTTGATGGATGGAACACTCTATATATGTCTTTTAAGTGTAAATTATTGACAGTTTTATTGAGTTATGTGCTTTCTTTGTTTAGTTTTTGTTTGGAAGATCTATCCAGTGGTGAGAGAGCTGTGTTAAAGTCACCACGTATTATTATGTTGTGGTCTATTTGATTTTTGTATTTGAGAAGGATTTATTTGACATACGTAGAAGCCCCACTGTTTGGGGCATAGATATTTATGATTGTTATGTCTTGTTGATGTATAATTCCCTTAAGAAGTATGAAATGACCTTCTTTATTCCTTTTCACCAGCTTTGGTTTGAAGTCCACTTTATCCGATATGAGAATGGAAGCTCCTGCTTATTTACGGGGTCCATGTGAGTGATACATTTTTTTTCCATCCTTTCTCTTTCAGTCTGTGGATGTCTTTTCCTGTGAGATGAGTCTCTTGAAGGCAGCATATTGTTTGGTCTTTTTTTTTTTTATCCAGTCTGTCAGTCTGTGTCTTTTAATTGGTACATTTAGGCCATTCACATTCAGGGTTATTATTAAAATATGATTTGTAGTCCCAGTCATTTTGGCTTATTTTTGGTTTTAATCTTGACTTGGTTTCTCCTTTGATTGCCCCCGCCCTTTTTTTTAGTGTAGCTCTTTTCTTTGTGTATTTTCATTGTTGGTTGTAATTTTCTCCTCCTGGAATATTTTGCAGAGAATATTGTATAGTACAGGCTTTCTTGCTGAAAGTTCTTTTAACTTTTGTTTATCATGGAAAATTTTTATTTCATCATCAAATCTGAAGCTCAATTTTGCTGGATATAGGATTCTTGGTTGGCATCCATTTTCTTTCAGAGCTTGGTAATTGTTCTATGATCTCCTGGTTTTAGGGTCTGGGTTGAAAAATCTGCTGAGTTCCGAATTGGTCTCCCCTTATATATAATCTGATTCCTCTCTCTTGCGGCCTTTAAAATTCTATCCTTCTGTATGCTGGGCATTTTCATTATAATGTGCCTTGGTGTAGATCTGTTGTAGTTTTGCACCTTTGGTGTCCTTTAAGCCTCTTGTATTTGACTTTCCAATTCATTTTTCATGTTTGGGAAATTTTCTGATATTATTTCATTGAAGAGATTGTGCATTCCTTTGCTTTGAAATTCTGCCCTTCTTTTATCCCAATAAATCTTAGTTTTGGTCCTTTGATGCTGTCCCATAATTCTTGTATGTTCTGTTCATGATTTCTTACCATCTTCATTGTATGGTCAACTTTATTTTCAAGACTGTATATTTTGTCTTCATTATCTGAGGTTCTGTCTTCCAAGTGATCTAGTCTGCTAGTGATGCTTTCTATTGAGTTTTTTATTTGGTTTATTGTTTCCTTCATTTCAAGAATTTCTGATTGTTTTTCTTTTCACAATCTCTAGCTCTTTCTTCAAGTAATCTTTTGCTACTTGTATTTTCTTTCTTATTTCTTTGTTAGAGTGATCAATGGTTGCCTTTATTTGCTCTCTTATTTCTTTGTAGGATTGATCAATTTTTGCCTGTATTTGCTTGCTTATGTCATTCTTTAATTCACAGATCATTTTTATTATGTACATTCTGAATTTTTTCTCTGACATTTCATCAACTTTGTTGTTAATGGATTCTGTTACTGTGGTATGAAGCTTTATTTGGGGCACTTTCTTCCCTTGTTTTTCATGTTGATTGTGTATCTTCCTTTCTTGCAATGCTGATCTGAGGTATTGCAGCTTCTATCCTATAATCTTGTAGTGACACTACAGATTACCTGTATCTCACCTTGGAGTTACTTCTAGTCCCCAGCAGGTGTCCCCAGATGGACACTACTGACACTAAAGTTGGTGGCACAGGTAGTGGATGTACCTCAGGAAGGCAGTGGGAGTGGCCTTGGCTGGGCTCTTGTGGAGGTGCCTGAGGAGCAGGCCTCAGTTGGGCAGGGTCTCAAGTAGGAGTCCCTGTGGGTGACTCTTACCATGGGTGTGGGCTCCTCTGTGGCTGGTGGCTAGCTGTGGTATGTTATTTTCCAATATGCTGCTGAATTTTATGTGTGTGTGTGTCTTAATTCAAATTTTTCATTAATATTCATGTATCATTGCATCAAAATTAATCAGACGAGTTTCTTTTCTTTGTAAAGTTTGGTATCAATGTTACCATGGTTTTTCAAAAAGGAAAGTTTTCTTCTATTTTAAAAGTTCCTGAAGAGCATTAGAATTTCTCCTCTTATTCTCATAATTTTATCATACTCAGCCTTATTTTTTAAAAGGGTAAAAATTTGAGGCAACTCATATTTTAAAGTATTTTTTAAATAAAAATTAATATTTTGTGGCTAATACAATGTATTGCATTCAAATATGATCTACAATAATCTTAAATATTAAGGAATTGAATGTAGTTTATTAAATGTAAAGGAATTTAAGAATTATCTTCTGTAGTGTAAAGAGAGGGAAACAGATGAATCTTTTTTTTTTTTTGGTCCTGGGGATTGAACTCAGGCATACTTGACCACTGAGCCTCATCCCCAGCCCTATTTTGAGTTTTATTTAGAGATAGGGTCTCACTGAGTTGCTTAGCGCCTCGCCGTTGCAGAGGCTGGCTTTGAACTCACGATTTTCCTGTCTCAGCCTCGCAGAGTGCTGGGATTACAGATACAAATGAATCTTATATTCTTACTCTGACTATCCAATTCTGGGACTTGAGAAAGACACTTAATCTCCCTGGTTCTCCATATTTTCATATGCAGCACAATTATTAGATCATCTCTAAGTCTGTATACAACTACAACATAAGTCTTATATTGCTCCCTTTCAGTTACAATGGTATTTGAAGTGAGATCATCAGTACTGTTAGGGAGGTTGTTGCCCTGAATCCTATTTTAGGTTTTTAAAAGTCTGAGTCTGGGATATTGGTCAGGTAGTCTAATTGCTCTTCACATCCTTTGGTTTCTCAGTGCCCAGGGTGGGAGAAAGAGAAGTGTGCTGAGTGAGAAGCATGTCTAAATGGGTTAAAAGACTGTCTACCTGTCACCTAAGATTACAATACAATCAAAAGCCATGGTGAAAGCTGTGCCATTACATAAGCTTGACAACTTAAAATATTCCACTGGGGAGAATGCCACAAACCATCTAGCTCAGCTCTGACTCCTTGCTAAGACTCAACAGCTGAGCACAGGAATTCCAGGTTTGCTTATCTTCCTTAAAATCTATCGAAAATAAGCTCTGTTTGAATAATTATTTAATCAGTATAAAGTCAGACTGGCTCTCTCTCTGCCTTGACTCAAGTAACTACAGGTATTACCCTCAAAGAATCATCATCCAGTTCCTAAAACCTTGAAAATCTTGTGAGATTTTACTGGTGTCCAGAGGCAGCACAGAGGGTGTCTATGCAGGACGTCACACAGCAAGCTTCCTAACATCTTCTTTGGGCCTTTCATTTTATTCCTCAATTTCACTCATGGTTGCTACTAAAATCAGTCCTTCTCTCCAAACCCCTTCTCTTGGGCATCTTCAGAGCCAGCATGCAGTGGGACCCACAGTGGAACCCATCAGTTTATTCACTGACTTTTTCCAACAGCCTGTGCCCCAGGGGAAGAAATTTGCCACCACCCTTGGAAAACACTGTCTCTCCCAAGAAGAGGAGTTCCAACCTTAATTATAGCAAATAAAGCCTTTCATTGCCTTAAATTTATACTCCCAGCTTCACAGCTGAGTTTCTCAGGGCTTACGGATGATTGAGAGGAGAAATCCCATCTTATGGGAGGGAATTATCAAGGAGAAATACTGTGACTACTCTGATGAAAGGAGCGATTTCATTCAGATTCTCACTGAGTGAAAGTTGGCAGAGGTGATGTTGCCATAGGTTACTTTTATAAAACTTACTGTGATCCCATAAAAGCATTGCTTCCAGAGGTTGCCAGTGAGGCACAGATAAAGTTTTAGACTGTAGCATTCTACTTTTTGATTTCTTTAATTCATTGATGAATCTCTTGCAAATCAGTGCTACTTTAGTGTAAATCAGGTAAGACTGTTCTCACATTTATGCCCAGCCTATTTGGGAACTCTTAGTGGAGACCTCTGAATTCTAAATGAGAGATGAAGTTTGTGAGACCATTTGGGAAATGGCACTTAATTAACTGACTTATTTTCCTATCAGAAACTCATGACTGAAAATAGGAGGAACTACAGAAGAGAGCTAACTTGTGTTTTGGGGGGTCCTGTCACATCCCAGTGGGAACAAGGGGGGAAGTATTTTTCCCCAGTACATCCTCAGATGAGAGTTTTCTACTGCAGAGTAGAAAGGATAACCCAGCTGTAAAATACAGGCTAATGAGGATTTGGCCTGGAGGAGATGAACCTCCATGGATGTTGGAGCCTGGCTCTTACCTGCCCATTTTAGAGAAGCTGCTGTCCTTTTCTCTGGAGTTTGATTTCAAAGAAAGGCTTCCTGAACAAGAAGTTCCCTCCTCTGCCCCATGGGAGTGACTAGTGACAGGAGAAGATTTCCATTTTCTCATGCTGAGGTTACCAGTTAAAGCAACAAGAAATCATTTATTACTGCCAAATAAAAGCAGAGGTATGCAGAGGCAGAGCAGAAGACATCTGTTCCAATGGGGTTCTCCTCTCAGACCTTAGTTTACTCCCCAGAAGGGGAGTATCTATTTCTGAATCCCATAAAGGAAATGAGAGTCAGGGTTTATTATAAATATTGTGTTCTTGCATTAGCCACATTTAAAAAGAGTCATAGGAATTGAGAGAATTTCCAGGGTTTTTGTTTTGTTTTGTTTTGTTTAGTTTAGTTTTCTTTTGGACATTCCCCTCTTTCACAGGTGGTCCTGCCTAAACCCCTCCTCAAGCATATCCTGTTTGCCAAGATCCTGAGGAAGAGACACACGAAAATTTGTTTCAGAATCCTAAGTCAGGAAATTGCATCACAGCCAACCCAACTACATTTGGTTCAAGTCTGCAGGTTTTCCACCTCAGTGGCACAATATGAGTTAATAAATTAATCTTTAATCACAAAATCTTAGTGTAGGGTGAGGCCTTCAAGTGTCATGTAGGCCATTTACTCCCATCCAGAATTATACTGTGGAATGAAAAAGTAATGAGGTTTTCTAACATCCTAAGCATGTAGGGAAGTTCTGTAGAAGAGGACAAGGTATGATTAAGAAAAAAAAATTTACCCAGTGGTCAGAAAATACACTTCTTCAGACCAGTGGTTTACATATACCAAATTGAGTCCTCAGCCTGGATAGCTGTCTACCCGATGATTATAGAGGTTGTTAAAAATCTGGATTACAAGGCTCCTCTCCTTTCACCTCTCCTCAATTCCTGTCCATCCTCATTCAGTAGGTCTCTGTCACTCAAGTGAAACCCTAAGTGCAAGATCTTTGCCACACTAACACTCTCACCCTGGCCCACAGAAAGACTTCCTGCATGTCTGCCCAACCTCTGCTTGGGTGCCTCTGTTGACATGAAGGGCAGGAGCAGGGAGGTTTCTATCACCCAATGAAGCAGCCATTCTCTTTTTCAGGCCATTTTCATTATCACAAAATTGTTCCATGTATTAAGCTGAAATCTATCTCCTCTTGATCTTATTACCTCAGTGCTGTGTTGTAGAATGATAGAGAGCACAGGTGTTAAGTCTCTAACAGGGTACCTCTTCTTGTTTGACCATCAGACACGTTTCCCCTCTAAAGAAGCAGAACAAAACAAAAGTCCTGATTCTCTGAAATCCAGGGAAACAACCTGAAAGCACTCCACAAAGACTTTCCAGCCTCACACACTTATCCCTGCCCCACTTTAGTAATTCATTTTGAATTAATACTTCCTTGCTCAAAATGACATTGCAAATGTCTTCCCTGTCCCACTCTTTCTGTGTAATAAAGATCTGTCAGTTTGTCTCGGACAGTCTGTTCAGCTTTGTTCTATGTTGTGGTTTGCCACTTGTCAAATCTCTTGTAAAATCGAGGGGGAACTTCCCCTGCCTGTTAATGATGCAAAATCCACTTAGAAGATCAGGGCCATCCAAGACAGGGAAGGAAACTCGGCTTAGGGAGAAAGCCTGAGAATGTCAGGGACAGCCCCCTTGCATCCTTTACAAAGACTCTCATGCTGTAACTCCAAAACCTGGAGTATGTTTTACAATGAAAGTTTCACCTTTACAAATATCTGTTTTATGGTCAGAGGATGTTCTCAGGAGATTAGACATTGCGGAGCCAGAACTTAAACATTTAATAAACTTGATTAAAATCACATGCATCTAATGGAGTTCCATCAATTTAAAGAAGTCACTTTTGGTGGCCATACAGTTAATTTAAGAAAATGCCATTCCTGAGAAGATATTAAAGGCCCTGGTTTTTGTTGTTTTTCTGTTTCTTGGATGGCCTTCATAGCCAGTTTATAAAGGGAATGTTGATCTTACCACTTCAGAAACCTGGTTTTGGACTCAGCACTCTATCATGCTATTTTTTTTTTTTTTTTTAGTGTTTAAAGTTTTTTTTATTTAAAAAACTTTACTTATTTATTTGTTATAATTAATTATACATGACAACAGAATGCATTTGATTCATAGTACACAAAGGGAGCATAATTTTTCATTTCTCTGGTTGTACACAAAGTAGAGTCACACCATTTACATCTTCATACATGTACCTACGGTAATGATGTCCTTCTCATTCCACCATCTTTCCTACCCCGTGCCCCTTCACTTCCTCTCCTTCTCCTTTGCCCTATCCAAATTTTTTCCATCATCCCCCTATTATGGATCAACATCTTATCAGAGAAACCATTTGGCCCTTGGTTTTTTGGGATTGGCTTACTTCACTTAGCATGATATTCTCTAACTCCATCCATTTACCTGCAAATGCCATGATTGTATTCTCTTTTAAAGTTGTGTAATGTTCCTTTGTGACATATATATCGCAATTTCTTTGTCCATTCATCTATCGAAGGGCCTCTAGGTTGCTTCCACAATTTAGCTGTTGTGAATTGTGCTACTATAAACATTGATGTGGCTGTGTTACTGTAGTATGCTGTGATTAAGTCCTTTGGGTTTAGACCAAGGAGTGGGATAGCTGGGTCAAATGGTGGTTCCAGTCCAAGTTTTCTAAGGAATCTCCATACTGCTTTCCAGATTGGTTGCACCAATTTGCAGTCCCACCAGCAGTGTATGAGCGTGCCTTTTCCCCCGCATCCTTGCCAACACTTATTGTTGCTTGTTTTCTTGATAACTGCCATTCTGACTGAAGTGAAATGAAATCTGAGAGTAGTTTTGGTTTGTATTTCTCTAATTACTAGAGATGTTGAACATTTTTTCATGTATTTGTTGATTGATTGTATATTTTCTTCTGAGAAGTGTCTGTTCAGTTCCTTCACCCATTTATTGATTGGGTTATTTGTTTTTTGGTGTTAAGTTTTTTGAGTTCTTTATATATCCTGGAGATTGGCACTCTATGTGATGTGCATGTGGTTAAAAATTTGCTCCCATTGTGTAGAATCTATCTTCACCTCATTGATTGTTTCTGTTGCTAAGAAGAAGCTTTTTAGTTTGAATCCATCTCATTTATTGATTCTTGATATAATTTCTTGTGCTTTAGGAGTCTTGTCAAGGAAGTCAGGGCCTAATCCGATGTGATGAAGGGTTGGGCCTACTTTTTCTTCTATTAGGCGCAAAGTCTCTGGTCTAATTCCTAGGTCCTTGATCCACTTTGAGTTGAGTTTTGTGCATGGTGAGTGATAGGGGCTTAATTTCATTTTGCTGTATAAGGATTTCCAGTTTTCCCAGCACCATTTGTTGAAGAGGCTATCTTGTCTCCAATGAATGGTTTTGGGGATGTTGTCTAATATGAGATAACTGTATTTATATGGGTTTGTCTCTGTGTCCTCTACTCTTTGCCATTTGTCTACATGTCTATTTTGGTGCCAATACCATGCCATTTTTGTTACTATTGTTATGTAGTATAGTTTAAGTTCTGGTATTGTGATGCCTTCTGGTTCACTTTTCTTGCTAAAGATCACTTTGGATATTCTGGGTCTCTTCTTTTTCCAAACAAATTACATGATTGCTTTTTCTATTTCTATGAGGAATGTCATTTGGATTTTGATTGGAATCACATTAAATCTGTATGACATTTACAGTAGTATGGTAATTTTGACAATATTAATTCTGTCTGTCCAAGAACAAGGGAGATCTTTTCATCTTCTAAGGTCTTCTTTAATTTCTTTCCTTAGCATTCTGTACTTTTCACTGTAGGGGTCTTTCATCTCTTTTGTTAGGTCGATTCCCAAGTATTTTATTTATTTATTTATTTATTTATTTATTTATTTATTTATTTATTTATTTATTGAGACTATTGTGAGTGGGGTAGTTTTCCTAATTTCTTTCAGAGGATTTGTCACTGATGTACAGAAATGCATTTGATTTATGAGTGTTGATTTTATATCCTGCTGCTTTGCTGAATTCATTTATTAGTTCTAAAAGTTTTCTGGTGGAATTTTTTGGATCCTCTAAATATAGAATCAGGTTGTGGGCAAATAGTGATAGTTTGAATTCTTCTTTTCCTTTTTCTATCCCTTTAATTTCTTTTGTCTGTCTAATTGCTCTGACTAGAGTTTCCAGGACTATGTTAAATAGAAGTGGTGAAAGATGGCATCCCTGTTTTATTCCAGTTTCTAGAGGGAATACTTTCAATTTTTCTCCATTTAGAATGATGTTGTCTACATAAGACAACATTTTAAGACAACAAGTTTTTTTAGCATAAAAACTTTTACAATGTTGAGATATGTTCCTATTATCCCTAGTTTTTCCAGTGTTTTGAACATGAAGCAATGCTGTATTTTGTTGAATGATTTTTCTGCATCTATTCAGATGATCACATGATTCTTGTCTTTAAGTCTATTGATGTGATGAATTACATTTATTGATTTCCATATGTTGAACCAACCTTGTATTCCTGGGATGAACCCCACTTGATGGTGGTGCTCTCTTTTAAATATGTTTTTGTATGTGATTTGCCAGAATTTTATTGAGAATTTTTGCCTCTATATTCATTAGAGATATTGGTCTGAAATTTTCTTTCTTTGATGTGCCTTTGGTTTTGGAATCAGGGTGATATTAGACTCATAGAATGAGTTTGGAAGGGTTACATATTTTTCTATTTCATGGAATAATTTGAGGAGTATTGGTATTAGTTCTTCTTTGAAGGTCTTATAGAACACAGCTGTGAATCCATCTGGTCCTGGGCCTTTCTTGGTTGGTAGGCTTTTGATGGTGTCTTCTATTTCATTGCTTGAAATTGATCTGTTTAACTTGGGTGTATCATCTTGATTTAGTTTGGGTAGTTTATATGACTAAAAATTTGTTGATGTCTTTGATATTTTCTATTTTATTGGAGTATAAATTTTCAAAATAATTTCTCATTATTTTCTGTATTGCAGTAGTGTCCATTGTGATATTTCCTTTTTCTTCACAGATTTTAGTAATTTAAGTTCTCTCTCTTGTGGGTGTCGGAAGCTCGGCCTGCGAGTACACAATCACCACACCAGATAATCCTTCTAGAAAGCAGTTTATTCAGGTCCCTGACAACATGTTGTTGTTCTTGTTTTTCTGTCCTCTGATATATATACATGCATGTTCCTCCAGCCGCATACGATCTGCGTGCTTAGGACTTGGTGTTCAGGCCGAAAAAGCGTAAACAGGAACTTGGGTGGGGTCAGTCTCAGGGCAAGGAACATGGTTGTTGTGTACTCATAATTTTCAGAAGCACAAAGGGAACCTGGCAGTTTGTTAGGCCAAGTCATGAGGCTTGGCCTCCAGCCCAGGCGCCATGAGAAAGGGGCTGCGCCCCACATGTCCCCCTCTTCTATTTAATAAAAAGCACACAAGTAGCAGAGAGAATGCCTGTCTTAGGTTGCCCTTGGCTGATCGCACTCCTTACCCGTCATTGGAGAATCCAGCATCCTTGGCTAGATTTCCTGTCTTAGGTTGGTAGTCGATCCAAAGGGTCTTACCCGTCTTTGGTTACTTCTCTAGCATGCTCAACCATACATGTGAAGTCTGCCCACATTCTAAGGCCACCATTGCCTGTTTAAACAATACAGTATTGCGTTGTTGTCGGGCACGCAATTTGCAAAAACACCAAAGGCATACACCAAGTCCTAAGCCAAAACAGACGGCCAACGCCCCAATGCCCGCCCATTCTTTCAAATGGGAAAAGACAGTATTAAACAAGGAACTGATTGTCTGTAGAGAAGGATCAACCCTGGTAGAATTAATATGGCTTATTTCAGTGCGCAGCTGGTATAGTATAGCGTCAAAGTCTTGCGACCATTGACCTGCAAGATAAGCAGAAAGCTGACGGGACTGGTTAGCAGCAGTAGTCATATTATCATATAATAGGGAGGTTATGCAAAACCCTGAAGAATGCCATTGGCATTGTAAATGCAACATTTGGGACAAGATATCAAGTTGCTCCTGCACTAGATCCACACGTTGATTTAATATCATAATGCCACCTTGTAAATGAGAATTTAATATTGCTTGTGTGGTTAAGGCTTCAGATACACCAGTGACAAGGTCATCTATCACAGCAGCTTCATTCACCGAGGTGGCCAAGGCTGCAGCAGCAGCAGCGGCAGACACACCGACAGCAGTCACAACAGCTGCCGTAATACCAAAATCCCTTTTTTTTTCTTAGTAACAGAAGCTCGAAATGTGTTTGTACAGGAATAGGCACGTGTAAAGGAACTTTAAGTACCACTGCTATGGGATAGTCATTAGTCCAGCACTGAGCATAGAAACAGGTATTAGTGTTATTGCATTGTAAAGGGAGACTAGAGACATCGTGATCTATAGTTCCATTATACAATAGAAAAAGGAAAGGGGGATACATACAAACGGGAGTAGAAACATAGGTAATATTTTGGCCTGGAGCAACCATATTATTAGATCTCTCTATTCCTACAATAAAATTGTATTCGAATGTAGCATTTCCAATTGCTCCACCTGTTATCATGGATATGGGAGACAGATCAGTGCAACTGCCATTAATTCCACAAAACAGCCATAAGTCAAAAGGGTTCTGAGCCATAATAGTTGGTCTCTGCCAAGTATAATTATAACCCGGGAACGTTTCATTAAAAAAGGTGCCGATATATGGAGAGAAGGTAAACATTAACTTCTTAGCCCAACCGGTTTTCCAGCCTTGACAACCAGTCCATGGGGGTAACGAGAGTTTTTCCCCTTTACAATGAGGTGCCCATCGAGGCTGACTGGGACCATTGCCTGAGTAATTACCAGAGTCAAAAGCAGGCCATCGGGCAGTTATCCAAGTACCATTAGTAATATTGGAAGCAGAGGGGTCAGGCCAAAATCCTGTCTGATTATATAAGGAAATACAGGGAGTTTTCATAGAAATATTCTGAACAAGATAGAAGCAGAGTAGGCCAGGAACGATGACATTTGATATATCAGTGGAAACAATAGTAGGATCAAAGGGAAGAAAAGGTAAATCTAGGGTTTTATTAGTAGTAAAAAATCTGGGGAATACTCACGCAGTAGACGTGACCGGTACTGGCATTGGAAAGGCAGACATTATTCCCCAGCGTGCTTCAGTCCCCAGCACCGGGCTCCACAGGCATAGGAGAAGCAGAGTCCTCATGGCTGGGGGAATGATACAATCTTGTCAAACGCTCAGGAACCCAAATTGGAGAGCTGGCAGTCTGTGGAAAAACACAAACAGAACCTCTCGTCCAGACCAATACTGGGTCTGGGCCATTCCATTGTCCAGAGAGAACATCCTTCCACAAAACAAGCCCTTTATGCTCGTGAGCAGGCGACACATGTCTGTCAGCAGCAGAACGGCCCTCCTTGTCCAACATCAAAAAATTTAGGGTAAAAAGAGCAATATTCACACGTTCTCTTGGAGGTCTCCCCTGTCCTATTCCCCCTTTTTGTTTTGATAAAAGTTCCTTCAGGGTGCGATGAGCCCGTTCAATTATACCTTGTCCTTGAGGATTATAAGGGATGCCATGAGAGAGCTTAACGCCCATCACGGAACAAAAGGAACAAAAGGAAGAAGATGTATATGCAGGACCATTATTGGTCTTTAGAGAAACAGGCATGCCCCATGCGCTCCAAGCAGCGAAACAATGATCAATAACATGTTGTGCTCTTTCACCTGTATGAGGAGATGCAAATATGATACCAGAGGCAGTATCAATAGAAACATGAACAAATTGTAATTTGCCAAATTCTGGAATATGCGTTACATCCATTTGCCATAAATGTCCAGGGCATAGGCCCTGAGGGTTAACTCCCACAGACGTTTGAGGAACAAAAGGAGCACAGGAGGAACAAGTTTTCACAATATCTCGGGCCTCCGCCCTGGAAATACGAAAGCGATTAGACAGGGTTTTTGCATTAACATGAAAAGTAGAATGAAATTGTCGAGCACAACTGAGTGGGGTCTCTACATGAAAGAGAAAAATGGCACGGGTGGCTTTATCAACTATGGTATTTTTGCTAGCTATAGGGCCCAGAAGGCCTGTATGTGCTCGAATATGTTGAATAAAGAAAGGTGCAGTTCTGGCATGAATCAACTGTTGCAGTTTTGTGATTAAAGTGCTAATGGAGCTCTTTAAACTAATTTTGCCTACAACTTCTAAAATACTAACAAGATTAACCACATATTGTGAGTCAGAGAGTAAATTAAAGGGACCAGAAAAGATTTGAAATACTTTTAAAACTATTTGAAGCTCAATAACCTGAGGCGAGGCAGGGGGGAAATTAATGATAACAGGTTCTGCACCATCAGCTATATAAGCTCCCAAACCAGTTTTGGATCCATCAGTAAAAATGACCATACAGTTTTGCAAAGGCTTTTTACTAGTTATTTTAGGGAAAATAAAAGGATGAATGCGTACAAAATGTAAAATAGGATCTGAAGGGTAATGATTGTCTATGAAACCCGAAAAGGAACATCGTAAAATGGCCCAATCATCAACTGTAGCAGAAAGAATTTCCATTTGTTGGGTGGTGTAAGGAACAATAAGTTTAGCAGGCTCAATGCCAAAATATTGTACACATTGCTGAAGACCCATAAGAGCCAATTGAGCTACAGCAGTTGGATAATGTTCCAAGGTTTTTGCAGGAGAAATCTTTGGATGAATCCATAATAATGGGGCTCCTTGCCATAAAGCACCTGTAGGTTGCTTTTCAGAAGCCACAATGATAAGGTGAATAGATTCATTTTCATTCCTTCTGGTAAGGCTAGCCTTCTGAATTTCCGACTCCACCAGCTGTAAAGCATCTTTTGCTTCAATGGTCAAACTGCGAGGGGAGGTTAAGTCAGGATTACCTGGTAGAATGTCATATAAAGGCTGGAGCTGACTGTCAATTTTAGATAAGGTCTGAGCCATTGAATATCCCCTAACAGCTTCTGGAAAACATTCAAGGTATGTAGATGCGCAGTACGGATCTGAAACTTTTGGGGGGCTACTTTATCTGGATAAATTTTAGTACCTAAATAATTAATTATTTGATCCTTCTGTACCTTTTCAGGAGCTACTATTAATCCCTTGCTCTTCAAATCCTGTATTAATTGACAGTATGCTTGTTCTAAAGTTTCTGAAGAAGAGCTAGATAACAAAATGTCATCCATATAATGCAAACATTTCAAATCGGGGAAATGTTGTCTAAGATTTTTTAGGGCGTGAGCAACATACAATTGACACATAGTAGGACTATTGGCCATTCCTTG
>PVHX01013141.1:0-56101 GCA_004024805.1 Geosciurus inauris | reverse complement strand
TAAGCAGTCTCCATACTGCTTTCCAGATTGGTTGCACCAGTTTGCAATCCCACCAGCAATGTTTAAGTGTACCTTTTTCTCCACATCCTCACCAGCACTTATTGTTGCTGGTATTTTGGATAGCTGCCATTCTGACTGGGGTGAGATGAAATCTGAGGGTAGTTTTGATTTGCATTTCTCTAATGGCTAGAGACGTTGAGCATTTCTTCATATATATGTTTATTGATTGTACATCATCTACTGAGAGGTTTCTATTCAGAATCAGAGCATTTCTTAGGGTTTGCCTAGTGGGTATGGCTTGTCCAGGGACAAATGTGAGAATCCTATTACTTTTTTTGGAAGCAAAATGTGCTGAGTTTATAGTTTTAGCAGATGCAAGTTTACCAGTAAAAATAACCTTCCGTCTTTCTGCTGAAGTGCTACTGTTGGTCTCATTTCTCTCCTTATCATATACCAGTACAGGGCCACCAGCTGCAAGTGCAGAGCTCCTCCTGTGTTCCCAGGGGCCCCAGTCAAGCACAGGGAGATAGCTCTATGCTGGAGCTCAAGGACATGAGGCAGAATGGCAGGACTGTGGGCTGCTTACCTACATAGACATGGGGGGGGGTGCAGTGCTCAGCCTTCCCGGCAGAGACATTCAGACTCTGGGCTCTGTGCCACCTGGTTGCCAAGCCCTCAAAAGCCCAACTGCACACTGCCCTACCCCAGCACCACCTACACAGGCTGTGCTGAAGTAATTTCATTTTAAAGCTATTTAGCAATAATGAAATTTTGTCCATGGTCATCGTTTTGTTCTAAGAGAAGTGGCAAAGAGAACAGAAGTCCTGTTTTAGATACTGCTATTCCACTTAGTGTTCACTCAACCCTGTAACTCAAGGGCCAGCTTTGTCGTCTGTGCTGGAACTTTCTTGGCTACGCAGTCAGTCATGGTCATAGCTGACTCTGAGAGGCTTTGGTTCTGTCTATCCAGGAGAAGTTGCAGGAATGATTATTTTAGAAATGTTCAGCCAACTCCATACCCGGAAGTTCACATTTTTGGCCAGCATCAAGAATATAAGACTCAGTCAGTCTTCATTTCTTGTACTCTGATATCCACAGTAGGGTTTTCCCCTCTATGCTTATTCCTTTATTACATTTTATTCCTTTATTAGTTGGGATCCTATATGAATTCAAAAATATAAAACTACATTCACACTGACTTAAACAATAGCGGGGATTTATTGACTCACAACTGGAAAGTCTGGCTCTAGGTCAGGCTTCAGAGTGAGTTGATCGAGGGACTCAGTGATGTCATTAAATATTTAGTTTCCTTCCTTTATTCTACCATTCACAGTGTTTACACCATCATAAATCAGATTCCACTCTTGCCCTTAGGATGACTGCCAGCTGCAACACAGGACACAAGCTTACTCGACTGCTATCAGAGGGAATGAGTCCTCCTCACAGCATTCCAAGCAAGAGATTTAAAGGCAGCACCTTCAAAGAACATGGACCATGTGGTGGTGGGGAGGGTGTTTGTATTGGGAGGAAAGTGTTTGTAATTAGATAGGGAAAGAGATGAATGGCTAGACAACCAATGCATATTTAACCATCTCCTACACTCTACACTTCTCCATTGTTTTTTCTGGAGCCCTTTCCCATGATAAATAAAATCTACTTTTTTATATTCTGCCCTAGATCTTCCTTTCCTCTCCTGACCTTTACTAAAATCCATTCAACCATGAAGAAAATATTTCCACTACCTCATCTTTTCTCTACATCCTATACCACAAAACAAGGAGGAAACATCAACATCTCTGCTTCCTAGCTGCTACTTCCACCTTCAGTGATGCTCCCAGATCAGTACCTCCACCGCTGTATAAAACACTTTTGTGTGGGCTGAAGATGTAGCTCTGTAGTCGAATGCATTCGCAAAGCCCTGGGTTCAATCCCCAGCACCACAAAAACAAAACACCTTTGAGACTCAGTCTGATTTCACCATCTATGCGTCACACATGATGACCTTTTCCAACCATGGATTGGTTCCTCCCCCTCCTTCCAAGATTTAGTTCCCGGGTCAGTCTTCCTTTCTATTCCCAGCCCAACCTTCGAGGTGCTAACTCCAGTGTTCATTAGACAATGTATTCAAACTAGACTCTCAGTTCCTTGCACACTTCAACTTGTTTATATCAACCACTTCCTTCCAGGAAAATACTCTAGATATTACCATATTGCTGGCAATATCCAGAATATTATGAGATCTTAAAATGTCTCACATTTTTATTATCATCTAATTATTCCTGTTTTACCCATTTCATTAATGTTACTGAGACAAGGGTCTTCCTCTCTAAAATTGCTCTGCCTGTGTGTTTTTTCTTGTTTCTTTCTTTTTGGTGGGGTGGGGGCGGAACACTGAGTATTTTGCCACTGAGCTATACCCTAGTCCTTTTTTTTTTTTGATATAGTATCTAAGTTGCCCAGGCTGACCTCAAACTAGTGATCCTCCTGCCTCAACCTCCCAAGCCTCTAGGATTACAGGCATATGCCACCATGCCTGACTTTGCCTGTTTTTATATCCCATTTCTTCCTACCTCTGTAGGAATCTTGGCTCTCCATATATCTTTTAATAATTAATTGAAAAAATGTTTTCAAGTAGAATCTATATAGAAAATATAACTTCCTTAAATATTATATTCAAACTTAAAACACGAGTGTATGTACCTACATTTTTTGATCTAAGACCAAGGTCTTTTTGTTTCATATGAATGACTTGAATTGGCATTTTTCACTGTCCTTGAAAAAACTGTACCTAAAATGCATCATCCTTGATATCTAGGTTCAATTTCTTAAAAGTAGAACAAGAATTTTAAAAGTGCACATAAGTAATCTGAGTTTAGAAGCCTTCTGAGTCTTCATGAATCTTACCTAGTTTTTTACAATGGCAAAGGTTTTGTTTGTTTGTTTGTTTGTTTGTTTGGTACCAGGGATTGAATTCAGGCACTCAACCACATCTCCAGCCCTAATTTGTATTTTATTTAGAGACAGGGTCTCACTGAGTTGCTTAGTGCCTCACTTTTGCTGAGGCTGGCTTTGAACTCGCCATCCTCCTGCTTCAGCCTCCCAAACTGCTGGGATTACAGGCGTGCACCACCACACCCGGCTACAATGGCAAGTTGTTTTTTTTTTTTATTGATATTTTAGCAAGTACGTTTTTAGAAGTATTTCCAAAATTTTTTATCCATCCCAGAAACAATGGATCCCTTATTTTGCGTATATTTAATTAATCAAGTATTTGAACTCACCTAAATAAGTATAACAGGTATAAACAGGTTTTAGAACAAACAGACTTAACCCTTGGTTAGTGTATAACTCAACTGATGATTGATGAAATGTGAAAACATAATGAGAAAATAGTCTTCAAGAATCAACCAGTAATGTTCACATAAGGGAGACCTCTCCTATTGTGGAGAGACAGCTGAAGTCAGTATTTGGGTCTTTCCTGTCTTAAGACACCCTCTCCTTCTGTGCCTCGGCCCCTTTTAGCTATGCTGCTTTAGCTCTATTTTCACAGCCACATCTGTAGATTATTGCTTTACGTGCACTCTCTTTAGCTCTTGCCTCCTTCCCACTCCTCAGTGGTAACCTGACTTGTGGTTCCGCCACTCTACTGACGACACTCTGACCAGAGTCCCCAGTGGCATCTCCCGTGCTCTCTTCCACCAATAATGGGGTCCTCCTCCCACCTGCACAGTGCTGGGTGCTGAGTGCACATCCTCCCCTTCACTCCTTGCTCTTCACAACTTCCTGAAACCCATCTTGACCTGGTTTTCCTTCTGCCTCACTGATTATACTATACTTAGACCCTAGATGTTTTTCTCTTACTCTGCCAAGTCCTTTGGGTCCATTCAGCCCCTATAGGTACAACTACCATATATCATTAGTGAATTCCATTTACATGAGCTTACTTCAGACTTTTCATATTCAAAATTGATCTTATCTTTTTTTCCCCTTAAAGGTACCTCTTTCTGCCTATAATCCCAGCAACTTGGAAGGTTGAGGTAGAAAGATTCCAAGTTCGAGACCAACCTCAGCAATTTAGCAAGTCCCTAAAGACTTAGCAAGTCCCTGTCTCAAAATAACACATTTAAAAAGGCCTGGGATGTGCATCAGTGGTTAAGGAACCTGGATTTAATTCCTAGTACCAAAAGAGAAAAGCTGCCTCTTCCTTCTGTGTTCCCCATACCAATCAGCAGGATCACCATCCCATCCATCGAGCTTGACTACCTGGACATTGTCCTTGACTCTCCCTCTGCCCCCTTGCATCCATAATGGATGTTTACCAAGTCATATTTACTCTGCCTTCTGAATATCTTTTAAATTACTCCAGTTCCGTCTATTTCCTAGTTTAGTAGCCCTTAATCATATACCCCAAATACACTGACAGCTTTTCTCTGGAATGACCCTTTCCAAATCTTTCAGCTCATTATGGTTTGAGTTATTTCTCTAAAATGCAAACTGTATTACATCTCTCACCTGATTAAAACCTTTCAATGGCTCGCTCTTCCTGATCCTGGCTTTCAGAATAAGGTAATTCTGGAGATGTAGTTGGGGGTGTAGCTCAGTGATAGAGTGCTTGTCTAGCATGTATGAAGCCCTGGGTTCAGTCCCCAGCACGGCAAGAAAATAAAAACAAACAAAAATCAGAACAAGGATGAATGATTCAGTGATCCCCAAAGCTCTTCATTTGCTAGCCCCTGTTTACCTTGCTAGTCTTCTGTCTCCTTAGCCTTTGCCCTTTGGATCATTCCTACACATTGTTCAGATCCTATTCATTGCTCCTTCTATAAAATCTTCCTTGACACCCTCTCCCCATCCCAAGACCAGAATGGATGCCTTTTGTGAACTTTTAGCGTTCCCGCTGCTTACCCCATTATAGCACTTATCGTGAAATAGCATATTTATCCATTTGTCTTTTCTGCTGAATTAAAACAGCAGCATCTCAGTCAGTTTGCCATTTTATCTTCAGTGCTTGTCACAGTGACAACATATAGTACATGCTCAGAAATAGTCTTTGGGCAAATGACCTTTAAAAAGTTACTTAGTCTTAGTTTAAAAAATCGCTGAGTCTCAACTGCCTCATCTGTTAGAAAAGGAATAATGCCCTTCTTAACCCATAAGGTTATTTTTAGGTCTTATAAAATAGGAGGAATGACGTTTAACATGGTAGTTAAGAGTGTAGAGTTCCAGATCCGTACTGCCTGGTTTTAATCCTAGCTCCCACCCTACCACTAGCTATGTGGTCTTAGGTTGACTATTAATTTTCTCTTCAATAAAATGAGAATGACTACAGTGTGAAACTCATGGGGCTGTTGAAGAACTGACTAAGTGAGTGAGTCCTGCATGGAAAGTATTTCAAACAGTGCCTGAACACATACTAGTATTTTTATTTATAAGCTCTGAAGTCAGGAGGGATTGTGGGGATAATGGAAGATAGGGAGGGTAAAAAAGATACACTCATAGCACCAATATTATTAGTTTGTATGTTTTAAGGAAGTAAAGAATTGCTACTATTATTCTTTTTTTAAAATTTTTTTTGTTGTAGATAGACACAATATCTTTATTTTATTTATTTATTTTTTATGTGGTGCTGAGGATCGAACCCAGTGACTCACGCATGCGAGGCAAGCGCTCTACCACTGAGCCACAACCCCAGCCCCGCTACTATTATTCTTAACAATTGATTTTTCTTTTATAATTAATAGCTGTATCAGAGATTATTTTCCACAAATAATCACTATTAATGATTTTATGTCAAATTTTGAGAAAAAGATGGTATTCAATATAAAGAGAATTTCTTAAATGATTTCTTGCTAAACCTGAAAAAGTTTTTTTGAATCTATGTACATAGTAGGTAGAAAATATCAAAGGTAAGACTATTAGCTTAATTTAGAGAGGACAATTATTATGTCCCTGATACCTAATTTTATTATTCTATGATTCATTGCATAAGCAATTCACTGTTTTGATAGTATGAATTCCATTAAAACTATAATTCTACAAGAAAAATAAAAACACCAGAGCATTTAGTTTTGTGCCTGTGTTCACCTGAGAGAAAATGATCTGTTTTCTTAAAAATGTCTCTGATTTAAATTTAATTTTATAGTTTGCATTTGTATCTTGACTTTTGACCAATGAAAATACCTCATCTTTATTTTTCTGATTCTTTATTTTAGAGTTGGTGGTTCCAGGATTTTACTCAGAATGACATTAGGAAGAGAAGTGACATCTTCCCTTCAGACGATGTCTTCCTATACTGCAGCTGGCAGAAATGTTTTAAGATGGGATCTTTCACCAGAACAAATTAAAACAAGAACGGAGGAACTCATTGTACAGACAAAACAGGTGTACGATGCTGTTGGAATGCTCAACATAGAAGAAGTAACCTATGAGAACTGTTTACAGGTGCTGGCAGATGTAGAAGTAAAGTACATAGGTGGGTAGGATGCGCAAGCATGTCTGTAATTCCTTTTGTGGACATCTCAACCATTTTATGCTTTCTGTTTTGGCAGTCAGTTTTCTAGTTTTATGGGAGATTGATTGTGTATAATGATTGGTTACTTAGAACTAAATTGCCTAAGAAAATATATAAAACACAAAATAAATAAAATTAAAATTTTTAAATTACAACAATAAAAACAAAAATTGCCTAAGATTTATACATTTTATTATGTTGGCGAAGATGCTGTAAATTGTGCACTTGCATTACATTGTTTTCTGTACAGCATTTTGACAATAAATGTCAAAATTTTTAAGAATTCCATACCCTAAGCCAGGTGTGGTAGAACATTCCTATAATATGAGCAACTTGGGTAGCTGAGGCGAGGAAGATTGCAAGCTTAAGGCCATACTCAGCAACTAAGCAAGACTGTCTCAAAATAAAAAATAAAAAAGACTGGGGATATACCTCATTGGTAAAATGCCCCTAGGTTCAATCCCCAATACCAAAATAAGGAAAAGAAAGAAAGAAAAAGAATTTTATACCCTAGCCCAACAATTCCACAACTAAGAATTATTTTCTAAGAAAATAATCTAATACAGGCAAAATTCTTTTTTTTTTTTTTTTTTTGTAGTTGTAGATGGACAAAATGCCTTTATTTTCTTTGTTTATTTTTATGGGGTGCTAAGGATCAAACCCAGTACTTCACACATGCTAGGCAAGTGCTCTGTCACTGAGCTACAGCCCCAGCTCCAGGCAAAATTCTTGTATAAATTAATGTATAAATAGGTACTCTTATAGCAAAAGCTTAAAATACCCCTAAGTGTCAACCAATAGAATTGTGGGTTTACAGTCACAATTTGATGGCTAAATAAATTATGAGCCATCCATCCTCTATAACTCTTCTGTACCAATTAAAATCACAGTTAGGAGCAGTATGTAATGACAGGAGAAAAGCACACAGAGGAAAATTAGAAGAAAAATAAGCAAAATTTAATAATAGTTTAATAATAGTTTTATTAGTGAGGACTGTCCAGAGAAACTGAACCAATAGGATGTGTGTTCCTGTATGCGTATGTAGGGTGTGTGCGCATGTGTGTTTGTGTGCATGTATAGAAAGAGAGACTATTATAGGGAATTGACTCAATGATTTTGGAGGGTGGCAAGTCTAAAACATGGAGTATGAACTAAGAAGCCCAAGGCCCAGGAGAGCCCGTTGTGCAGATGAAATCTGAGGCCGCCTGCTGAAGAGTTCTCCCTTGCCTGAGGAAGCCGATCTTTTTGTTCTGTTCAGGCCCTCAATGGATTGGACGAGGTTCCCCACATTATGGAGGGCAATCTGCTTTACTTCAAGTTCACCAATTAAATGTTTGTCTCATCAAAAATCACACCATCAGATAACACATAAAATCAATACCTGATGCCAAAAAATTAAATTAAATTCACCATCACAGTGGTTAATGTTTTGGTGATAGATTTACAGTTGATTGTAGCATTCTTCTTTTATGCATTTCTTTGGTTTTTTTCATATTCTCTGCATTGAACATATATTATCTTAATAATATATTAGAGCCTTTGGGCTATAAGGAATGAAGATGCACTTTGGTTACTTTTAAGAATTAGACATTTTTTAGGATAATGGTGAAACAACTTGGCTGTACATTGAGGATTTGTAAGAGAATATAAAACAGCTGCAGACCTGGGCATCATAAATGTTTGTATGCACTGTAGAATTTAGAAGATTCAGAATCCAGCATAGTCCTAGTGAGCTGATCATCTCTTTGCCCTACTAACCTTTTATCACCAAGAGTCCCCCACCCTGTTTCCCACTCTAATAAGGACGTGGCTATGTTCTCTTATCTTGCATTTGTTTCCATATCTCCCACCACTACCAACTGCTCTACTCTCACTAATGGCCACTACATCTTCTTATAAGTCTTGAATTTAAACTGCTAAATGAAAGGATCTGGTTCGTTGTCTTAGTCAAAGTCAAAGGGATGGAGTTGGTCCCTATTCAGCAGAGCATTCCAGCAGGCAATTCCACATATGTTTCCTTCCTTTATATGGTCTGTCCTTGTCCTTGTTTCAAGTGCCTACTACTTCTTCAGTCATTATGGCCAGGATGGTGTGCCTGCCTAGTAATGCATTTGACTGGTATAAAACTAACAGGAAAAACAAAAAAATCTTAAAAATAATTATTCTAGGGGCTGGGGTTCTGGCTCAATGGTAGAATGCTTGCCTGACATGTGTAAGGCACTGGGTTTGATCCTCAGCACCACATAAAAATAATAAAAATAAAACCAAAGTATTGTATACATCTACAAAAAAATATATTCTAAACTGTTTTGTCCCCTGTAATAGATCTTTTAAACATACTTTAAGGTTTGTAATATTTGTTCCTACTCTTCCCTGAATTTATCTTTTTTTTTAATTTAGTTATTTTATTTAAATGCATTTCAAGTCATAGTACATAACCAGAGCTCAGTTTTTCCATTTCTCTGGTTGCAAACCAGATAAAGTCACACCATTAGAGTCTTCATACATGTCCCAGGGGTAGTAATGACCATCTCAAACAACCATCATTACTATGCCCATTCCCCTTTCCTTCTGAATTTATCTTTTTAGGGGCTGGGGATGTGACTCAGTGGTAGAGTGCTTACTTTGCATGAGGCCATGGATTCAATCCCCTACGCAGGGGGAAAAAAATCTTGTGGATTAATCATCAGAATTTTTCAGTTTGTGGATAGATTTTTTTAAAAAAACAACCTTCTCTTGTCCATTTATGTTCTGAGAGTTCATTATGCCTCACAGTAGCTGTTAAAATCTCATTTGTCTAGTGCCAGGGACTGGGCATCTGCATTGTTTATAGTCTGGCAGGGAGAACGTAAGTCTGGCTCCAGGTCTTTGTGGCAAAGGAAGGAAGGAAATGGTTTTCAGGCTTATTGTTTGTTTAAGAATATGTTTCTGGTTTGAGGCTCCTACATTTTATGTTACTCAATTAAGTTCTTGAACAATTTTTAAAAATATTTTTAGTTGTAGATAAACACAATACCTTTATTTTATTTATTTTTTTATGTGATGCTGAGGATTGAACCTAGTGCCTCACACGAGCCAGGCAAGTGCTCTACCACTGAGCCACAACCTCAGCCCCTCTTGAACAATTTTGATTCCTTCTTAATACCTTTTTGAGCTAATTTTTTTAAAGCAAACAAAAGTTGTAATTATTTAGTTAACTATCACTTAAACAAATGCTATTTTAAAAGTTAAGTCTTCTGTTCCATTTTTTCTTTAGCCAACAGACATAAAATTACATATTAAATCAAACCCTAAAATATAATTGCATAATGGCATAGTTTGATTTTTTAAAATACACATTGTGGATTTATTTTGATATTTCTGGTGGGTATTTTTTAACAGCGTTATTTGTACGAGTGTTATAAGAGGACAGATATGAGTGAGGAAGTACTATCTCCCATATGTGTAAATTTTACCTCTTCATAATATCTTCAAATCACTGAAGATAATAAAAATGTATTCCTTGTCACAGCATAGCCACAAACATTGCTATAACCATACTCAGTTTTGTTCTATAGTATTGATTATTTTATTGATAACCATAGGTTTTCCCAATTAAAGTCAAAATGTAAATACATGATAAACCCAACAACCAGTTTCAACGTGTGACACTAACAGCCAGACAAACTCTCATCATCGTTTAATAGGAAGGTCCCCCAATATCTAGCTGCATACTTGATGTGTCTGTTTATATTTATGAGAATCCTCTATAGTTATAAGAGTATTTTAATGTTTATATGCTGTGTGCATTTGGCATAAGGTTCATAACTTTGATTAGATTCTCTGAGGAGACTATAGTAAAAAAAAATTTGGTAAGTTCTATTTTGAGAAAACCACATCCTGCTATAAATTTATCTGCTTGTTTCTTGAACATGCTTTGTCTCTGCCAGACCCCAGGCTTGCAGTCTCTGCTTTTCCAACCCTGAGCCCATCCTCCTCCAAGGTCCAGCCTTCTCTATAGCACATTACCTAGGGCCCAGCCTTCTAGAGCTGCTGCCTCATTTAGTATCCCTTTCATTTGACAACCAGTAGGTTCTATCCTCCATTGTTCTCTTTTTATGTACCCTGTTCCCTCATAAGATGCCTCAGCATAGGAAATATGGCTTTATCTTGATACATTCCCAGTTAATAAATTATACCCTAAAAATATTTTGATAAGTGCACAGTGCATCTTACCATTCATGTTGATGCCAAGTGGAACAGCCAAGTCCTGCATTAGTTGCTGTTTCTTGATGGCCTTAGGAACCTTTGCAGAAAGTATGAAATGGAAGACTTACATCAGCGTGATCATTCATCTAGGCAGGAGGTATTTGGCTTTAATATTGATTTGGCAAGTCCAGCGTATTCAGAATATTTTTTCTCTATCAACAGTGGAAAGAACCATGCTAGACTTTCCTCAGCATGTGTCCTCTGACAAAGAAGTACGGGCAGCAAGTACTGAAGCCGACAAAAGACTTTCTCGTTTTGATATTGAGATGAGTATGAGAGAAGATATATTCAAGAGAGTTGTTCATTTACAGGTAAATAATGCAGTAACTTCCTTTAAAGAGTAGAAAACCTACAACAAAAAACTAAGAACCTGGGGGCTGGAGGAGTAGCTCCGTAGTAAAATAAGAGGCCCTGGGTTCAATCCCAACCACCACAAAAAACAAAAAATTAAGAAAGTAAGAACCTTTGTCTTAGGAGACGTAGTGTTTGAATTTTCCTAGATTTTCTTTCCAATGATTATAATAATGGGTGTTACAGAGTAATATGTGTTATTGTATCACATAGGGTAATATTGAATCGCTAATTCCATTGACTTAGAATTAAAGACCAAGGGTAGAAGAGTGCACATCTGTAAATCTCAGGCTTTTTAATCATCATGAACATCATAGTTCAATGTAAAAACCTCTTTGAATTTTCAAAATACTGCAGGGTTTTTATTAGACCATAGAAGCAAATTGAATTGAGTTGTTTATGAGTAAAATATCTGGTGGTTTTGGCCATAGTATTGATGATGTGCTGCTGGCTCTGCATGCCAGAGTCATTTTGTCTGTCACCCTGACATTCTCAGGGCTCAAAATTGATGGATAACCAGTGTTCTAGAGGGTCTGTCTTGAGTATTGTTGATCTTCTTATCACCGATGTAGATTTGCTTCCTAGCATTTCCATACTATCTTTGCTTTAAATTTTTAATTTTCCTGACACCACAACAGTTTAGAAAACAACTGATATTTTTCAATTCTAGGCATTCTTTGTTTTATTGCACATGTTTCATTCTACAAATAGCAGAAAAATTTTGGTCCTTTGTGTTTTTTTAATGACAAAAATTGAAATAAAGCATTTCAAATAAAACTATTTTTAATTTGCCACTCATTATAGCATGTGTAATCAGATTTTAATTTAAACATGTAAGATGTGCATGCTGTTTATTTCCTTGTGTCAGACATCATTTTTTCACCCTGTAATTGATAATCATCTATATGATGCATAATACTTAATCTTTAGCACTATAAAAAATATAAATTAAAATGACTTCATGATATTTTTTTTTCATGATATTCTTTATTAGCTGTTTTTTTCCTTTTGATCACAAATATTATTCTAGGTGATTTTATTTTATTTCCAAATGAATGAAGTATTTTTTATATGTATTTCAGAATTTCTCCCCTAGAATTTAGAATTTCCAATTTTCTTCAATTAACATTCCTTCTTTTCTTTTTTTTTTTTTTTTTTTTTTGGTACCAGAGAATGAACCCAGAGGTGCTTACCACTGAGCCACACTTCAGCTCACGTTTTTTATTATTATTTTGAGGCAGGGTCTCACTAACTAGCTAGGGCCTTGCTTAACTGCGGAGGCTGACTTCAAACTTGTAGTCCTCCTGCCTCAGCCTCCTGAGTCACTGGGATTATAGGTATGTACCAGTGCACCCCGCCCTTCCTTCTATCCTTCCTTCTTACTTTATTTTTTGTGGTGCTGGGGACTGAACCTAGGGCCTCGAGAGCTAGGCAAGCATTTTACTACTGAACTAACCCCAGTTCACATCATGACTAGTTTTACATGCCAGTAGAATGCATTTTGACACATCATACATAAATGGAATATAACTTCTCATTCTTCTGGTTGTACATGATGTAGAATCACACCAGTCTTGTAGTCATATATGCACATAGGATAATAATGTTCGATTCATTATACATCTTTCCTACCTCCAGCCCCCTCAACTCCCTTACTCCCTTCTGCTTAATCCAAAGTATCTCTGTTCTTCCCTATCCACCCCCTTATTGTGAATTACATCTGCATATCAGAGAAAACATTCGGCCTTTGGTTTGTTTTGGAGGTAGGGAGGAATATCACTTAGTATGATATTCTCCAGCTCTATCCATTTACCTGCAAATGCTGTAATTTCATTTCTTCTTTAAGGTTGAGTAATATTCCTTTGTGTATATATGTCACATTTTCTTTATCCATTCATGTGTTAAAGGGCACCTAGGTTGGTTCCATAATTTAACTATTATAAGTTGAGCTACTATAAACATTGATGTGGCTGCCTCACTGTAGTAGGCTGATTTGAAGTCTTTTGAGTATAAACTGAGGAGTGGGATAGCTGGGTCAAATGATGGTTCCATTCCAAGTTTTCTGAGGAATGTTCAGAGTGCTTTCCAGAGTGGTTGCACCAATTTGCAGTCCCACCAGCAATGTATGAGTGTGCCTTTTCCCCCACATCATCACTAACATTTACTGTTGCTTATTTTCTTGATAGTTGCCATTCTGATTGGGCTGAGATGAAATCTTATAGTAGTTTTGATTTGCATTTCTCTAATTGCTAGAAATGTTGAACATTTTTTCAAAATTTGTTGATCAATTGTGTTTCCTCTGTGAAGTGTCTATTCAGTTCCTTAGCCCATGTATTGATTGGGTTATTTATTTTTTTTTTGGTGTTAAGTTTTTTGAGTTCTTTAATATCCTGGAGATTAATGCTATATCTAACGTGCCTGTAGTAAAGATTTTCTCCCATTTTTTTAGGCTCTCTCTTCATGGTCTTGATTGTTTCCTTTGCTGAGAAGAAGCTATTTAGTTTGAATGCATCCCATTTATTGATTCTTGATTTTACTGCTTGCACTTCAGGAGTCTGGTTAAGGAAGTCAGATCCTAAGCCAACATGGTAAAGTAGAGCCTACTTTTTCTTCTGTTAGGAGCAGGGTCTCTGTTGTAGTGCCTAAGTCTTTGATCCACATTGAGTTGAGTTTTATGCAGTGTGAGAGATAGGGCTTTAATTTCATTTTGCTACATATGGATTTCCAGTTTTCCAAATACCATTTGTTGTAATAGGCTATCTTTTCTCCAATGAATGTTTTTGGCACCTTTGTCTAGTATGAGATAACTGTATTTATCTGGGTTTGTCTCTGTATCTTCCATGCCAATGCCATGCCATTTTTGTTACTGTGGCTCTGTAGTATATTTTAAGGTCTGGTATTATGATGCTTCCTGCTTCACTCTTTTTGCTAAGAATTGCTTTAGCTATTCTGGGTCTCTTATTTTTCCAAATGAATTTCATGATTGCTTTTTCTACTTCTATAAAGAATGTCATTGTAATTTTAACAGGAATTGCATTATATCTGTTGAGAGCTTTTGGCAGTATGGCCATTTTGACAATATTAATTCTGCCTATCCAGAATATGGGCAATATTTCCATCTTCTAAGGTCTTCTTCAGTTTCTTTCTTTAGCATCCTGTCATTTTCACTGTAGAGGTCTTTCACCTCTTCTGTTAGATTGATTCCCAATTTTTTTTTTTTTGAGGCTATTGTGAATGGAGTAGTTTTCCTAATTTTTCTTTCAGTGGATTCCTCACTGATGTATAGGAATGCATTTGATTTATTTATATCCTGCTAATTTCTGAATTTATTTATTAGTTCTAGTAGATTTCTGGTGGAATTTTTTGGATCTTCTGAATATAGAATCATGTCACCAGCAAATAGTGATAGTTTGAGTTCTTCCTTTGCTATTAATATCCCTTTAATTTCTTTCTTCTGTCTGATTGCTCTGGCTAGAGTTTCAAGAACAATGCTGAATAGAAGTGGTGATAGAGGGCATCCTTGTCTTGTTCCAGGGTTTAGAGGGAATGCTTTCAATTTTTCTCCATTTTGAATGATGTTGGCCTTGAGTTTAGCATATAGAGCTTTTATAATGTTGAGGTATGTTCCTTCTATCCCTAGTTTTTCTAGCATTTTGAACATGAAGAGGTGCTATATTTTGTCACATGGTTTTTCTGCATCTATTGAGATGATCATATGATTCCTGTTTTTAAGTCTATTGATGTGATGGATTACGTTTATTGATTTCCATATGTTGAAACAACCTTGCCTCCCTGGGATGAACCCCATTTGATCATGGTGCACTATCTTTTTAATATGTTTTTGTATGCAATTTGCCAGAATTTTATTGAGAATTTTTATGTCTGTGTTCATTAGGGATATTGGTCTGAAGATTTCTTTCCTTGATGTGTGTTTGTCTGGTTTGGGTGTCAGGATAATACTAGCCTCATAGAATGAGTTTGGAAGGGTTCCCTCCTTTTCTATTTCATGGAGTAATTTGAGGAATATTGGTGTTAATTCTTTATTGAAGGTGTTGTAGAATTCAAATGAGAATCCATCTAGTCCTGGGCTTTTCTTGATTGGTAGGCTTTTGACAGTGTCTTCTATTTCATTGCTTGAAATTGACCTGTTTAAATGGTGTATGTCCTCCTGATTCAGTTTGGGTAGATCATATGTCTCTAGAAATTTGTCAATGTCTTCAAGATTTCCTATTTTATTGGAGTATAAATTTTCAAAATAGTTTCTAATTATCTTCTCTATTTCAATATTGTCTGTTGTGATATTTCCTTTTTCATCACAATTTCAGTAATTTGAGTTTTCTGTTTCTCTTTATTAGCATGTCTAGGAGTTTATCAATTTTATTTATTTTTTCACAAAACCAACTTTTTTGTCAATTTTTTGAGTTATTTCTTTTGTTTCAGTTTTTATTGATTTCAGCTCGTATTTTAATTATTTTCTGTCTTCTGCTTCGGGTATTAATTTGTTCCTCTTTTTCTAGTGCTTTGAGATACAATGTTAGGTCATTTGTTTGTTGACTTTCTATTTTTTCAATGAATAATCTCAATGCAATGAACTTTCCTTTTAGAACTAACTGCCTTTATGGTATCCCAGAGATTTTTTTTTTTTTTTTTTTTTTTTTTTTTTTTTTTTTTTTTTTTTTTTTTTTTTTTTTTTTTTTTTTTTTTTTTTTTTTTTTTTTTTTTTTTTTTTTTTTTTTTTTTTGGTACTGGGGACTGAACTCAGGGGCACTCGACCACTGAGCCACATCCCCAGCCCTATTTTATGTTTTATGTAGAAACAGGGTCTCACTGAGTTGCTTAGTGCCTCGCCATTGCTGAGACTGGCTTTGAACTCGTGATCCTCCTGTCTCAGCCTCCCAAAGTGCTGGGATTACAAGCTTGTGCCACCGCGCCCGGCTGTCCCAGAGATTTTGATGTCATATCACTATTCTCATTTACCTCTAAGTATTTTTTTTATTTCATCCATGATTTCCTCTGCTATCCATTTGTCATTCAATAACATATTTTTTAGTCTCCAGGTGTTAAAGTAGCTTCAATTTTTTTCTCTTATCATTGATTTCTAATTTTATTCCATTTTGATCTGATAGAATACAGTATCTCTATTTTTTTGTATTTGCCAAGAGTTGCTTTGTGTCATAAGATATGGTCGATGTTAGAGAAGGATCTGTGTGCTACTGAGAAGAAAGTGTATTCGCTCGTTGAAAGATGAAATATTCTGTGTATGTCTATTAAGTATAAATTATTGATTATATTATTTAGTTCTATAGTTTCTTTGTTTAGTTTTTTATTTAAAAGATCTATCCAGTAGTGACAGAGGTATGTTAAAATCACTCAGTATTATTGTGTTGTGCTCTGTTTGATTCTTGAAATTGAGAATTTTTTTTGATGTACATAGATGCTCCATTTTGGGGAGCATATTTATGATTGTTATGTCTTGATGATGCATAATTCCATTAAGCAGTATGAAATATCCTTCTTTGTCTCTTCTGATTAACTTTGGCTTTAAGTCCACTTTATTTCATATGATAGAAACCCTTGCTTGTTTACACGGTGCATATGAGTGATATGTTTTTTCCCATCCTTTACCTTCAGTTTGTGGATGTCTTTGCCTATGAGTTGAGTCTCTTGGAGACAACAGATTGTTGGGTCTTGTTTTTTAATCCAGTCTAACACTCTGTGTCTTTTGATTAATGAGTTCAGGCCATTAACATTCAAGGTTATTATTGAGATGTGATTTCTATTCCCAGTCATTTTGGTTTGGTTTTTAATTTGATTTAGTTTCTCCTTTGACTGACTATTCCTTTAGTGTAGTTCCTCCCTTTGCTGGTTTTCACTTTTTTTTTTTTCATTTCATCCTTACGGAATATTTTGTTGAGAATGTTTTGTAGTACAGGCTTTGGGAGTTGCAAATTCTTTTTTTTTTTTTAATATTTTTTAGTTGTCAATGGACCTTTATTTTTTATTTATTTATATGTGGTGCTGAGAATTGAACCCAGTGCCTCACACATGCTAGGCAAGTGCTCTACCACTGAGCCACACCCCAGCCCCTGTGAATTCTTTTAACTTTGTTATCATGGAAGGTTTTTATTTCATTGTCAAATCTGAATCTTAATTTTTTTTATTTTTCTCTGAGAGTTTCTGTGGATCAAGAATTCAGGAAGGAGTCATTTGAGCAGTTCTGATTTGGGGTCACACTTGTAGTTTCAAATATTGCTGGCTGGTGTTAAAATGGACAGGAGCTGAACAGCAATCTTTTTCTTTGTGTAGTCTCTGGGTAACTTTATCAACTTGGGCCGTTGTAACAAAGTACCATAGACTGAGTGACTTAAACAACAGAAATTTGTTTTTTCATAGTTCTGAAGGCCGGAAGTCTGAGATAAGAGTGCCAGATAATCAGGTTTTTAGGGGAACTCTCTGACTGCCTCTTTCCACTGTGTGCTCACGTGGCCTTTCCTCAGTACATGCTTGAGGTGTGGGGATGAGTATCTGCTCCTCTTGTTATAAGTTTACCAGTCCTTTCAAATTAGGATCCCACCCTTTTGACCCCATTTAACCTAAATTACCTCCCAAAAGCCCATCTCCAGATAATCACACTAGGGGTGAAGGCTTTAACAAATGAATTTTGAAAGGACACAGTTTAGTCCATTACACTGGACGTATTCAAGTAATCTCTTTATGTGGGTTAATTGGGGCTTCCTTCCACGTGATAGCATTTGGGTAGAAAGACTTCTGTACTGGAGAATCAGGGCCCCAACATGAGTTTGCCAGGAAACTACACAGAATCTGCTTTTTGTTTTATGACCTGTTTCAGGAGTCACAAAGCACCACTTCTGCCATACTGCATGCTATATTAGATGATGCTATAGTTTGGATCTTGAATGTCCTTCAAAGTCCCATGTGTTAAGAGCTTAGTCCCCAGCCTGTGGCAATATTGAGAAGTAGTGGAGCATTTAAGAAGTGGGGCCTCATGGAAGGAAGTTAGGTCAGGGTCACTGGGGGCATGCCCTTGAACAGGATATCATACCCTGGCCCCTTCCTTTCTCTCTCTACCTCCCAGACACCATGAGGTAAACAGATTTACTCCACAATGCACTATTCACCATGATAAACTGCTCTGCCACAGGCCCAAAAAATAATAGAGCCAATCAACCATGGACTGAAACCTCTGAGTCTATAGGCCAGAGTAAACTTTACCTACGTATAAGTGGATTAACTAGGGTAATCTGACAAAGCAATGGAAAAGCAGCACAGAAGACCAGTCACTGTGATATGCCCAGGCTTAAGAAATACCACATCTTAGTGTGGAGAGTATCAAGTGATTTGTAGTCATGTTTTAAAACTTCCAAAATAAGTAATTTATTGACTGAATGGATAGAATAAATCGCAGTAGAATGTAAGACTAACCAGTGTGCTGTGGTTTTCCTCCCTTCCCCGCCAGTGTGGGACTAGTAATGCTACTTTACATCTGTGTAGCGATAGAGCTATCTGACTCACCTCTGTACACCTGGTGAGGTAGCCCTTACTGTAAGTGGAGAAACGGAAGCTCAGAAATGGAAACCTACCAAGAGCTACAGAAGTGGTTGGTAAATACTTGCCAGCACCATGTATTTTTTTTTTTTTCTTTTGGTGCTGGAGATTGAACTCAGGGGCACTCGACCACTGAGCCACATCCCCAGCCCTATTTTGTGTTTATGTAGAGACAGGGTCTCACTGAGTTGCTTAGCGCCTCGCCATTGCTGAGGCTGGCTTTGAACTCGCGATTCTCCTGTCTCAGCCTCCCTAAGTGCTGGGATTACAGGCTTGCGCCACTGCACCCAGCTTCACCATGTAGACTTTAGGTTAATTCCTGCCTCAAAGGAGGGAGGTATTCTGTTTGATTCTATTTTGAACCTCTGGCAGAAAGCCTGGTACAAAGGACAGATTTAATAAATGTTCATAGAACTAAAGAGAGAAACAAGATGGTGGCAGGTTTGGAAAATAGGCCTTCAGTAATTGGGGCTGGAACATGAGCTGTTGGATCTCTTCTTTATGATAAGCTGAAAAAGAATTCCTAATACATTAAGAAATTAAAATTCTAAGCTGTGCACTGTGGTGCATGCCGATAATCCCAGTAGCTCTGGAGCTCTGGAGGCTGAAGCAGAAAGATCACAAGTTCAAAGCCAGCCTCAGCAAAAGCAAGGTGCTAAGCAACTCAGTGAGTCCCTGTCTCTAAATAAAATACAAAATAGGGCTGGGGATGTGGCTTAGTGGTTGAGTGCCCCTGAGTTGAATCCCTGGTATCACTCCCAAAAAATATCTTAAAATTTGAAAATTTAAAGCTTCTAGAAGTCTGTATAGGATGATATCTTTAGGACATCTGGGCAGAGATGTATTTCTTAAATAAGATGCAAGAAATTCTATGACATACAAGACTAATATGCTTGACCACCTTAAAATAAAGAACTTCTGACCATAACATGAAAAGACAAATACTGAGAAAAGAAATATTGTGAAACATTGCACTAGTAAAACATTCTACAATATATAAAAAACTACTATGAACAGAAACCAAGATATCCCAGTGGAAAGATGGACAAATGACATGAAGAGATAATTCAGAAGAATCACAAATGGCAATTAAATATGTGAAAAGATGTTCAACCTCATTAGTAATCAGGGAAATGCAAATGATCTCAAGTTACTATTTTTCACTCACGAGATTGGCAAAAATTAAGAAGTCTGACAATGCCAGGTGTTTTGTAGATGTCAATCAGTGGGAATGTTCATTCACTGCTAGTACAAATATAATTAGTTAAAAATGGTAATAACTGGGGCTGGGGTTATAGTGCAGTGGCATCGTGCTCGTCTAGCACGCGGGAGGCACTGGGTTCGATCCTCAGCACCACATAAAAATAAAATAAAGCTATTGTGTCCACCTACAACTAAAAAATAAATATTTTTTAAAAAATGGTAATAACTGGGGCTGGGGCTATGGCACAGTGGTAGCATGCTCGCCTAGCACACGTGAGGCACTGGGTTCGATCCTCAGCACCACATAAAAATAAAATAAAGATATTCTGTCCACCTACAACTAAAAAATTAAATTTTTTTTTAAAATGGTAATAACTAATTTGGAGAAAACCTTAATATTATAAAGCCAATATTAAATTCTCTACAACCTATTGTACCCTCCCCACCTCTGCCTCAGTATTTACCTAGAGATACTTTAGCATGTGTTCATAGGTGAAATTGGGCAAATGTTCATAGCAACATTATAACAGCAAAACACTGAAATAACCCAGATTTCCATCAGCAACAATGTGGATCTATCAAATGTGGTACATTTATGCAGTGGAATATTTTATAGCATTGAAATGAAGAAACTAGCAACCATGGAACAATATGTCTCAATCTTAGTAACAATGAAAGAAAGAAATTGCAGTGTGCTACATATAGCACATATATGTGTGTGTGTGTGTGTGTGTAGAGAGTGCATTATAGTCATATATAGTAGTTAGAAACATTTTGACAAAATCATACATGCAAGGAATTTGATTTCAGTCCCTATTACCCCCTTTTTCCCATCCCCTTCTCCTTTCCCCTATTTTTCTTCTCTACTGATTTTCTTTTTGCTCATTTATTTTTGATCATATACATAAAGAAATTCCCTTTGGTATATTTATATATACAAATACCATGATTTTGTTCAATTCATTCCATATTTCCTCTTTCCCATCCTTCCTCTCTCCCTGATTCTCCTTCTACTCCACCAGCATGATGTTATTTTATAAAGCTCAAAACTGAACAAAATATACATAAGTGGTAAAACAGGAAAAATGTTTATCATAAAATTCAGGATATTTATTTTTTATATAGTTTCCCAGTTGTATTAGTAAATGTAACAGCATTGTTAATGTCCTGCATCTTAACTGAAGGATGAATTTAATTTGTTCTTATAACTTACATATACATAGTTTTATTCATTTGTGGATATCAAATATTTCATTAAAATTAACATATTAAATGAATACTTAATTCCACCAAAAGAAAAAGATTTCTTTACCCCATTAGCTGGAAAATGGCCAAATGTCAAAAGCCAGCAGTTATGGCCAAAGTCTTGGTATTTTCCAGATGAGAAAGACTTTTCAGTAATTAAGTTAAAAAAAAAAATCAAAGAAGGTTTCATTCATGCAAGTTCTAGCCATATTAGTGAGAAAATGTACATGTCTTCAGATAAAACAATCCAGGCATATTTTATTACTACTAAATAATAAATGCACAAGAGGAATTCTTTGGTAAAATAAAGGCTGAATTATGCAAGCTAAGTTTGGGAAACAGAAGGACTTATTGTGATACTGTTTATATTTTTTCAGAGTTGTGGGCCAACTAGAGATTTAAAGGGGGAAGTTTTAATGTTAGTGCTGAGGAATAGGTCATGGGATTAAGTATAGATGCTTGCTTTGTTTTTTTTTTTTTTGTTTTTTGTTTTGTTTTGTTCTATTTTTGTGGTACTGGGGATTAAACCCAGGGCCTCAGGCATGCTGAGCAGATGTGCTACTACTAAAAACTATGCCCCCAGGCCAACTATGGATGCTTTTAAGCATTATATGATCTCTCCTACTCCACCAACTCTGGAGGCGCAGTGTCCCAAATTACAAGAACCAATACCTTAAAACTGCCCAAAGAAATTAAAAAAAAAAAAACTGTCTAAAATTTATTTATAATTTAATTCCTTTTATTTACCATGCTTTCTTGTTCTCCCCCCCACACACACACATTTTTGGTTGGTACATTATAGTTGAACATTAACAATGGAATTTGTTGTTACATATTCGTATATGCACACAGTATAACAATATAATTTGGCCAGTGTCACTCCCCACCACTTCCCTCTTCCCTCCCCACCTACTTTCTTGGTTTTGAAATATGTAAGTCTAGTCATTCTTCATAATCAATACTACTGAAACTTATAATTTCGTCAGGCCTCTGAAAGCCTAAGGATCCAGATGTAAAGCATCAACCACCATGGCTTAGCTTCTCCGTTGGCCCAGAGCCCTTTTTAGTGCCTCAATTTTGTCTACGTAATCTCTTTTTTTCTCACACTACATGATATACATCATCTCCTAATAGATCTTTTTTCCCCCTTCATATGACTTAAAGTACCTCAAGAATATTTGGCTTCATTTCCTTAGTGTCTGACATAAATAGGAGTGTAATAAATGTATGTTGAATGATATCAAACTAGCCCCTAATAAAATGTGTCTTCCTGTGGTGTGATGTCCCACTTCAGTATCCTCAGACTGTGGCCCTCACGCAAGCCATGAATCCTGGATGGCACATTGAGTCAGTAGTCAGGAAGAACTTTTTCTGCATCCCTCTAGTCCAGGAATGCAGTAGTAGGATAAAATTTTAACAATAAATGTCATGGATTTTGGGGAAACAGAAGAAAAAGGAAACTGAACTGCAAATAAAACAAGTAAACAAGTTATTTTCCTATTTAAGCTTTTGAAATAGATTCCAATAGCACATTCTGATGTCTTTATATTTTCTTAGCCAATTCAAAGTTTGTGAATTCATTTTTAAATGATATTCAGAGGAATATCTTCAGAGTTCTTTCAACAACATTATAATTTCTACTTTGCATACATAGTATGCACAATATGAAAAATCCCGCTGAACTAATGTCTTTACCTATGTATATTAGAATCTGAGAATATAAAGATCTTGCCCAAAAAAAAGGACAAAATCAGAGGGACAAAAGTGGGACGGATTTGGGGAAAATGAAAATTCTCATTTTTTATTACAAAGTTTTAACAAGTGATAAGCTTCAAGGATGGTCATGAATCCGTGTGACACATTGAGAAAAGCAGTAAATTGAGAGTTTGAAGAATTTACTTTCTTCCATTTTTACCATTAAAAAGCTCTGTGATCTTGGGAAGATTGTTTAACCTCATTTTCTTGCCTATGAAATGAGCATGTAAGCATAACCTGTGAGGTGGGGCATGGGCAGAAAATATTAACATGTTTACATAAAAGCTCTTTATAACAGGAGGAAGTTAAAGGGGAAATAAATCTTGTCACCACAGAAGTTAAAATAAAGGCACTTACTGTCAGATCATTTAAGTTTAAAAAATACTGCAGAGAGTTTTAGCCTTCCAAACCTCACTCCATGAGCCTGTGGCCCAGTTCAGATTCAAGGGAAGAAATCTTTGTTCAGGAAGGAAGATATGATGATAGCAAAGTAGTCTGGAAGTGTTTCCAGTTCTCTCTCAGAAAACCCCTGGAGGGGAACTCTGACCTTGCGTAGAGATCATACAGGAGAGTGTTACTGTGATGGACTCCAGGAATGTGCATAAGAAGTGCATTTTAGAACCGCCTCACTCCTTCCAGAAACCTCCAGAGATTGCCTGTGCCCTTAGTCTGACTAGCAGGTTGTGTCTGATTATAATTGAGTCAGATTTTTATTAAGCATCATTTTGTTAATTTTGTTAAGTTAAATATTTATTTCAGTGCTTTAATTACTCATGTTTTTTAAAAAATATTTTTTAGTCGTTAATGGATATTTATTTATTTATGTATTTATATGTGTGCTGAGAATCAAACCCAGTGCCTCACAAGCTAGGCAAGTGCTCTGCCACTGAGCCACAAGCCCAACCCCTAATTAGTCATAATTTTTTTTTAATATTTATTTTTTAGTTGTAGGCAGACAGAATATCTTTATTTTATTTTTACGTGGTGCTGAGGATCGAACCCAGTACCTCACGCATGCTAGGCGAGCACGCTACCACTGCGCCATAACCCCAGCCCCTAATTAGTCATATTTTAATTGGACTTAATTTGTGTATGGTTTTTCTCAGAATATCCTTCTACCTGTGTGTACCTGAATCACCAGTTTTTAGAGTAAGTTGTTTTACTTGTAATCCAGACTATGAATTTTGAGTATCCTAAGTATACTTCCAGGCTTTCTGAAATAGCCGCCCCGCTACCTACATATAGGCAAGTTTAGGCCCATTCACTGTGAGAGCCCATCATGATCAAGCACAGCTGTGGAGTGGGAATTCTGCTTATGTCAACTAGTGAGGCTTTGTGATGAGCCTCTGTCCCAAGCTCAGAGTGAAATATGGCCCAGCCGCCCAAGTGCCTATGTAGCTGTCCAGCTGCATGCCTCAGCTTCTCATGGGCTGGCCCTCTACTCTGCATCTTCACCTACTCACCTGGGTCCTTAACAACTTGCCCAGCTCTTCTCACTAGGGATTCCTCCTCCACACACATAGCTACGGCCTGGATTCTCTCAGCTGTACAACTTATAGTATTGTACTATCTACAGACTCCTGTTGCCATGCCTCACACTTCAGGACAGACTTCCTGGCGCTATTCAAGCCAACCTAGATGAATCCAAGTTAATCACGTCTGCATGAACAGTGTGATTTGAACTGCTGGCCATCCCTGAGGGAGCCAGCCCATAGCCCAGTTATCTCCCTGGACATTCTGAGCTTCTTCCCATTGCAGACATCTGCTGGTAGGATCTCAGTAGGTTCCAGTACCACCTAGGGAAAGTTCCAATTTTAATCATGCCAGCATGCTCACAAATTCTAAAGGGACACAAAAGGAGGTTATTATGGAAAAAGGAGTCTTAACTATTCTTTGCATCCACTGAGGATAAACTCAAAAGAAACTTTGAGTAATGTATGTACAATAGTGCTTTAGTACTGTGACACAAATTATTTATTAGTAGACAAAATGAAATACAGTTTGCTCTCCCAAGTGGTACCCTCAGTTAAATACAACTGTGTTTACCTGCTGCAATAAGATATTTTAAAAATCACATAAATATTGCAGCAGGAGCCTAGCATCAATGATCTAAAATGTAGCCTCTAAAGCTAAATGCTGTCTTTTTAAAGACTAATTAGCTGGAAAATTAGGAATGCTCAAGGATGAACAATCCAGGTCTTTCATGGAGAGAATATCCAGCCAATGGGAGGTCAGTAAGGCTCCACTGACAGAAGGCACTCTTTGGCTGTCAACCAGACTGAATCTATTACACCTGCTGAATCTGTCTGAAGTCCATTTCCTGTTAGGGACCACTAACTGACCAGTCATCCATATGTGCCATGAGTGTTCTGCCACCTATTTTGGAGAAATGTGGTCTTTTTTTCCCACCTTACTGTAGCTGGGGGAATTTTCCTTTCTCCTCTAGGGCCCTTTGTTCTTTGGGGGAGTGTCCCGTTGCTGCATAGAGATTTAAATTCACCAGCAGCTTTCCCCCTCTTTATGCAGTGCTGACTCATTTTCCCCAGACACTTGTTCATATGCAGCTTGCTGTAGTCCCTTGATCTCTCTTGCCAAGTGACAGGAAGGCATTTGTTAAGTATTGGAAGGCTTTTACTGGGGTTTTATCCAGCTGTCCTTGTTTAGTATTTTGGCAAAAGAGTCCCACTTTGCATTTGTCCCATTATTATTATTCCTGCCTTTCAATTGGAACCAGGTTAGCAAATGATAGAAAATTAAATCCAGATGATTTGTGATAAGAATTGCTTTTTTTTTTTTAAGGACTACTCAGTCATAAAGAATGCTCAGAATGAGTTTATGCAAATGCTTCTATTATCACACCTTCCAGTGGTCCAGGCACTCTTGATTCTGAGGCAAGGCAAGAAAATTCTGGTTAGCTTTTTATTTACTTAATTTTTCTGTTTTAAATGAGCAGAAGCTCACTGAAGTATAAAAGAAATTATGTCTTTAAAAGAGCCTGCCTTATAATCACCTATATGTTTCACAGCCCAACAGAGATGATGAATAAATTTGCTTTGGCATCATAGTTTATAATTTACCCATGTACTTGCAACAGAAATTGTTGTCACGCTTATTAATTTCAGGAAACTTGTGATTTGGAAAAGATAAAGCCTGAAGCCAGACGATACTTGGAAAAGTCAGTTAAAATGGGAAAAAGGAATGGACTCCATCTTCCAGAACAAGTACAAAATGTAAGCTTATGTTTCTTTTTCTTAAATGAATAAATAAAACAAAATATAACAGAAACAAGGAAATAGGGAAGCAGTTGGGCTGTAATAAAATAACTCATAATACAGATGCATTTACAGTGTATTCGGTATTCAGTGTTTTAAATCCTGTAACTCATGTTAACTTCATGGTGACTGGCAACTAATAATTGTTTTTAAATCCTGTCCAGGTTTTATTTGTTTTACATGTGCTGGGCTTATTTTCTCTGCTGTATTTTATATTCTTTGTTGGTTCGAGATCTTAATAGTTGGCTTGTATGCTCTCTCCCTTGGACATACAGAGATAGAGCACTGGTACTAAACTCTTTATTAATGGAGGGTTTTAAAACTAGCACTTTGGAATGGAACATACTATGATTAATATATGCCCCTTTTATGGAGAGAGATTAGCTGCTGGAAAGTGCTTCTCAAACTTTTCTTTTGTCTAAGGCCAATCCTTTCAGGTTCAGAACTAAACTTGGCTACAGAATTAACCTCATTCTTCCTAGACAGGAAATATAATTCAGATTTATTTCCAGGTCAGTCTTCTAGAGCTCAGACCCGGAAATAAGTTTGATAAAAATCCAACCCAAATGTCATCTTGGTGGATATAAATGAAGGCACCACTGAGACATACACCCTTCTGCCTGCTCCATGCCCTTTGATCACCTTGTGTCCTCTTCATCCTCATTAGAGGAGAAAGACTATTGATCTGCTTACCTGACCCTTTGCCTTCCTGGCCAATCCTCAGTTCTGTGTGGGGTATGAAAACTATAAGAATACAATGTGTTTAGTGGCAGCTAACAAAATCTTCTTTAAAAAATATGTGGTATTTAGTCATTTGTGTAACTGGAATATACAGAGGTAAATGGGCTTTATGGGTTAGTTGAATCTAGATGACCAATAGTGCCATTGCCTCCTGATTTTTCTTGTCTCTACTCAGTCTTCTTTAGTATTAGTGTTATCCAGGGGCTGACTTCCTTTTATTACTAAAGTGGCTGAAAAGACTCCCATACAGAAGGACACTGGGAGCCGGGCACAGTAGCACACACCTGTAATCCCAGCACTTTGGGAGGCAGAGACAGGAGAATCATGAGTTCAAAGCCAGCCTCAGCAATTTAGCAAGGCCCTAAGCAATTCAATAAGACCCTGTCTCTACATAAAACACAAAATAGGGCTGGGAATGTGTCTCAGTGGTCTAGTACCACTGAGTTCTGACTAACATTTCTCCAAATGTTTGTCAGAGGAATGTCGGGCTTGGGTTTTCTGAACAAGTCGCTGTTACAAGGGAGATGGAGTAATCATTTCACCTTTGAAACTTCAGATGAGATTACAGGGGGAGTGATGGAAGAGGAATTGGAGAGACGAAGTATCCTAAGAAAAGCACTGAACAAGCCAGGCGCAGTGGTACACACCTATAATCCCAGCATTTAGGGAGGCTGAGATAGGAGAATCGTGAATTCAAAGCCAGCACAGCAACAGCGAGGCGCTAAGCAACTCAGTGAGACCCTGTCTCTAAACAAATCACAAAGTAGGGCTGGGGATGTGGCTTAGTGATTGAGTACCCTGGGTTCAATCCCCGGTACCAAAAAAAAAAAAGCACTGAACAATATGTGTTAAGGCAGTCATTTCAAAATTATTTTTCACTGGAATTACCTATGGGGCTTGTTGAAACTGGTTATAGTGCCCCACTCCCAAGAGTTGGCATTCCAGTAGGTTTAAGGTAGTTTCTCAGGAAACTGCATTTCTAACAGTTCCCAGTTGATATAGCATTGTTAGAAGGATGGGACAGATTATTAATACAGTTTTTCTTGTATTTTCCTTCTTATTGCTTCACTTGGTCTCCCACCTAATACTTGTAATGCAAATGGTAGGGTTCATAAATCACCTTTGTTTGCAAATGCTCTAGAAAACTAAGATACTACCTTTTTTCCAAAGCAACCTTAGAATTAATTCCTTAGTACTTATCTCTTGGTTTGCTTCAGCACTAGATCCTGATTACTAAATTAAAAGATTAGAATTGAAAAAGATTAGAAATATGCTTCTTGGTAATGGGCTACTAGATTTGTTCATTCCCCAAGCATCTATTTATTGTGTGTGCACCATGTACCAGATGCTGCTTTTAGATAATTTTTACTATAATTATTTAATCTGTTTAGTTCTTCAGATTTACAGTTAACTTCTAATGCACCACCAAACTTGACTGTCTGTTAGTGTTGAACACAGGCATAAGAGAGAAGACTGCCAGCACCTGCTTTCCCGAGCACATCTCAAAGTACTTCCTGAGGATTGGGTACCACATCCAGTCTGAATAGAAGAGTGAAACTTACTTAACCAATAGAGATAAAAATGAAAGTTTCTTTTTACTGCTAATGCTATATATATTTTTCTGCATTTCAGGAAATCAAATCAATGAAGAAAAAAATGAGTGAGCTATGTATTGACTTTAACAAAAATCTCAATGAGGATGATACCTTCCTGGTATTTTCCAAGGCTGAACTTGGTAAAATTCTGTTATTTTTCTAGATCAAAGTATGTAATTTAGGCAAATAATGTCACCTCACAGGTTGCTGTGCTTTCCAGACAGAAAACTTAAATCAAAGTTCAAAAAACTCTTTAAAAAAAATTATTCAATACCTAGTTCCATCACCCTTCTTACAGAAACAACTGGAGCAGCCAAAACCAGATTTTAGGCTAATAATAATGTATACTATTTCTAGAGACAGTCCAGAGGTTTCATAATTTTTCCCCATAATCTTTCTTAGTAATTTGGGCTGGGGTTTAACAGCCTTCAGAGTCTTAAACTTTTTTCTACCTTGCAATGTCCCCTGCATTGTCACTTAAACTAGTCTCTTATTCTGTTCTGGGTCTTCCTTGGCTTAATTTTTTCTATTCTCCATGAAAACGCCATCTGCACAAATGCACTGAAGCCTATTCATAGTTCGAATTACCATCTCCTGGACCACCTGGCCTCTCACCACCACTCCCACTCCACAAAATCAAAATTATATTATACAAATTGTCATATTTTACTTGAATTTCAATTATTCCACCAAATTCCTAGAGCTACTTAAAGGCACCATGCCAATGCTAAATAATCTAGTAATGAATGGGAAAAGCGATATATGAGAAAATGATTTTTTGCAGGTGCTCTTCCTGATGATTTCATTGACAGTTTAGAAAAGACAGATGATGACAAGTATAAAATTACCTTAAAATATCCACACTATTTTCCTGTCATGAAGAAATGTTGTATCCCTGAAACCAGAAGGAAGATGGAAATGGCTTTTAATACAAGATGCAAAGAGGTATTATAAATGTTTTTCTTTCTTTTGCTTATAATAGAAGATTTTAAGGAAAAGGTTTGCTTTGTTTACCAATATTGAATTCAGCTCAGAGGCAATATTCCTATTTGTGTATGCATTGCGCCTTATAATTCCCCAGGCCTATAAGACCTTTAAGTTTGGCTCAGTGGAGCCCACTTTATATGGCCACAGGCTAACCTATTCTGATAAAAATAGAATGGGTGACATAAACTAGAAGTTATATTCTCCCAAGTCAGCAGTCTAAGGCTGGTAAGCTATCTCTCCTTCCTTAACAATTGACTTCCAACATCATTCCTGTAAATGATTATTCCCCAGCCCATTGGGAGATGGGAGAAAGAGAGTGCAGGCCAGGATCTAGAAGTGACTACATCAACTCCATTCACTTCCCATTAATTCAAATTCCATCCTGTAGTTCTATCTACATGCAAGGGAAGCTGAAATGTGATCTTTTGTTGACAACCATTTGCTCAGCCTAGAGGATTTTATTATTAAAAGGAAGTATTGCCTCGCATGCACAAGGCCCTGGGTTCAATCCTCGCACCAAAAAAAAAAAAAAAAAAAAAAGGAAGTAGAAATGGATTCTTAGCCAGCTAGCATTTTCTACCATTGTCTGTTTCTCTGGCTACTTGAGTAATCAGAGCACCCTTTTTTTCATAGAACCATTTGTCAGTTCCCATACAGTTATTGCCTTGAGCTCAAAGACCAAGATCTCTGTGAGACACACAGTCCTCCCCAGTGATAGCTTCTCACGATCTAGCAGCCTATGAAAGGAAAGACATTTTATCATCCACCTCGCCCCATCAACACCCCAGTGGTAGAAAAGGAAAAGAATGATCATGCTTAAAAAAAAACCCTCCCATTTGGAAAAGGAAAGAATGAGAAACATAGCAGACACAGTAGTTTTCAAAAACTGTTTGGCAGAAATTAGGATTCTATGAAATTCCTTGAATTTATTTGGGTCTGCCTTCTCCAAGAATTCCTTTATCAACAGTACTCCATGGTCTCACGGTTTGCCTTTTATCTTGAATTTTATCTTCCATGACCTTATCTTAGGGAACTACTAGTTCCAGTATGAAGTGTGTATTAGTGCCAGTTTGAAGAGTTAGGGTTGCTTTATGAGTCAAATAACCACGGGACTAGGCCAAGCTTATATCATCCTGATAATAAAATTCCTTCAAAAACTTAAGTTTCTCATCTGTTTTCTTCCATAACACCAAATATTGCTTTTGACCATAATTCTTGCCAGATCTTACATGCTGACTTGTAGTATTTTGTTCATCCTGCTCTTCTTCAATTTAATAGAGTCTGCTTTGGAGCATTTGCAAAAGCAGGCTTAAGAAGGAAGGCAGTATTCTCAAACTAATCTCTGCAATTCAGTTACTCCGAGTGACATTCTTTTCTCCTGATGTTAGAAACACATAGCAATTAGCTTTTCCAGCTATCTGAAATCCAGATTATAGACCACAGCAGAACCTTCCTTAGCAGAATTCTTTTCCTTCCATTTTTGCAAATCGGTCAATACTCACAGGAGCTCGTCTCTCTCATATGATCTTTTCAAAAGCAACATATACCTCGCTGGGCGCAGTGGCGCAAGCCTGTAATCCCAGCACTTTGGGAGGCTGAGACAGGAGAATCGCGAGTTCAAAGCAGCCTCAGCAACAGCAAGGCGCTAAGCAACTCAGTGAGACCCTGTCTCTACATAAAACACAAAATAGGGCTGGGGATGTGGCTCAGTGGTTGAGTACCCCTGAGTTCAATCTCCAGTACTTAAAAAAAAAAAAAAAAAGTCAACATATACCAACAAATGTGCCAACATTATTAGTTTTCCCAAACAGTTCCTTTGGAGCTAAGACTAAGTAGGTACATGGCTTGCCTTCTAAGTTATGGCAAACAATAGTTTTAACAAATGTTCTCTTTGATAGAAGGACCACTGGTTTCCCAGCCTGGTGAATGAAGAGATCTATGCCCTCACCTTCAATCTGGTCATTTTTTCATTTTGTTATAGCAGCATCCTGTTCCTGCCACCAGTCTCTCTATGTCAAGGTACAGGCTAAGCAACTTTACAGAAGTCAGTGAAAAACACAGTAACTCAGGGCTGGGGTTGTGGCTCAGCAGTAGAGCACTTGGCTAACACATGTGAGGCACTGGGTTCGATCCTCAGCGCTACATACAAATAAATAAAATAAAAGGTATTGTGTTCACCTACAACTAAAAAGAAATATTTAACAACAACAACAAGAAAACAGTGACTCAAATACTTCTCAGAAAGTAGATTAGAGGTTACCAGGGAATACAGAAGCAACCCTGAGGAGCTACTGTTAATGGTTTTAGCATTTCTGTTTAAGGTAATGAAAAAGTTCTGGAAACAGATAGTGGTGATGGTTGCACAACAGTGCAAATATAATTAATGCCACAAAATTGGAAATTGGACACTTATTTAAAAATGGTTAAAATAGAACCAGGAGTGGTGGTGCATGCCTATAATACTAACTGCTAGGGAAATGGGAATATCACAAGTTCAAGCCCAGCCTTGACAACTTATTGAGACCCTGTTTTAAAATAAAAAATAAGGGGCTGGGGCTATAGCTCAGTGGTAGAGCGCTTGCCTAGCATGCATGAGGCACTGGGTTCAATCCTCAGCACCATGTATAAATAATAAATGAATAAAATAAAGATCCATCAACAACTAAAAAAAATTTAAAAAATAATAATAAAAAAATAAAAAATAAAATAAAATAAAAAAGAAGAAGGGCTAGAAATATAACTCAGTGTTAAAGCAATCCTGGGTTCAATTCCCAGTACTGAAAATAAATAAATATATATACATAAATAAATATATATAAATATAAAAAACAAAAATGAGAGAGATGACCTAGAAATTTCACTCATCATGTCATTTACATTCCATTGTCCCATTAAGTTTTGCGTGGCCACAAGTAGATTTAGGAAAGGTAGCTGGGTAACCATTTGTTTATCAAAAACTCTTTTAATAAAAGGAAGAATGAGAGAATAGGTATTGGGAGAAATTTGGCAATCTGAAGAAACAACCTGGGGAAATGAAAAAGATGAAAGAAGAATTCAAACTAGTTAAGTTTATAATTTGGAGAATTATAGTATGTGTATGTCTCTCATCCATGCTTCTGTTATGGTTCTAAAATACTAATAATTATAACAGGTAATTATATAGTATCTGCTCTTATGTCAGGCATTTTTCTAAGTACTTTACATATATTCTTATTTGAATCTTCACATTCACCCTACAATGAGATGAGAAAAGTGAAAGATGAGAAAGCTGAGCCTCAGAAAGGTCAAAGGATTTGCCCATGGTCAAACAGCTAGTAAGTGGTGGAGCCAAATTTTGAACCCAAATAGTCTGACCTCAATGTGTTGATCTTCTAGAAATTGGTCTATGGATAATTTGCTGACTTGATTATTGGAATTGGTTTTCTTATAACACTTATTTACTTCTAGGAGAATTACTTTTCCTTTTATTATTAAAAAAAATTAATAAATTTCTAACAGAAATAAAATATAGGGACTGGGGATATAGCTTAGTTGGTAGTGTGTGTGCCTTGCATGTACAAGGCCCTGGGTTCAATCCCTAGCACCACCAAAAAAAAAAAGAAAGGAAAAAAAGAAACAAAATATAGAAAATATTTGTAATATGTACTTAGGGGGAAAAAAAAATCCCTGAAACATTTTTAAATGTTGAGTTTTATGGTATGTTAGTCTGTTGGTACTGCTATGACAAAAAAACACAGACTGGGTAATTTAAAAATAAGAAAAATTTTTTTTCACAGTTCTTGAGGCTGAGAAGTTCAAGATCAAGATGCTGGCTTCAGCGCTAAGGTTGTGGCTCAGTGGCGGAGCACTTACTTCGCATGTGTGAGGCACTGGGTTCAATCCTCAGCACCACACAAAAATAAACAAAACAAAATAAAGACACTGTGTCCATGTATAACTAAAAAATATTGGAAAAAAAAAAGATGTTGGCTTCAGTGTCTGGAAGGGTGCTTCTCGCCACTTGTTCACATGGGAAGGGGAAGAATGTTGTTCTTCACATGGCAGAAGAGCAAATATGGCCCACACCCCTTACTTCAGCTCTTTTATTGGGCACTAATCCATTCATGAGGGTAGTGCCCTCATGACTTAGTCACTTCCAAAATGGCCCCACCTCTTTGTATCACAACACAGATTTTCAACCTATGAATTTTAGGGGAGCATTCAGATCATAGCATGTGACATTAAGTGTACTGACATTATTCTGCAGCCAGCACCATCATCCATCCACAGAACTTTTTCATGCTCCCTAACTGAAACTCTGTGTTTATTAAACACGACTCCCCATTCTCCCCTGACCCTGGATGCTGACAACCATTCTTCTTTCTATGTCTATGAATTTGACTGCTCTAGGAACCTCATAGAAATGATACCATGTATCTCTTTGTGAATGGCATATTTCACTTAGCATAATGTCTTAAAGTTTCATCCATGTTATAGTACATATTAGAATGTACTTCCTTTTTTTTTTTTTTTTGGTACCAGGTATTGAACTCAGAGGTACTCCACCACTGAGCCACATCCCCAGCCCTATTTTGTACCTATTTTGTACTTTATTTATTTAGAGACAGGGTCTCACTGAGTTGCTTAGCATCTTGCTGTTGCTGAGGCTCGCTTTGAACTTGTGATTCTCCTGTCTCAGCCTCCCAAAGTGCTGGGATTACAGGTGTGCACAAATATGCCTGGCAGAATGCCCTTCTTTTTTAAGGAAGAATTATATTCCATTGTGTTAAATGCCACATTTTGTTGGTGTATTCATCTGTCAATGGACACTTGAATTGCTTCCATTTTTTGGCTCTTGTAAATAATGCTGCTATAAACACGTGTAGAAATATCTCTTTGAGTCCCTGCTTTCAATTCTTTGGATATATACTCAGAAGTGAAATTATGGATCATGTGGTAATTTTGTTTAATTTTATGAAGAATATCACTTTCCACAGCAGCTATACCACTTAATGTACTCAATGCACAGGGTTTAATTTCTTTACACCCTTGAACATACATACATACATACATATGTGTGTGTGTGTGTGTGTGTGTGTGTGTGTGTACATATATACATCTATATCTGTAATACCACATGCTATGCATATAATAACCATACCAATGCATATGAAGTTAAAATGGCAAATTTTGATGCTTTTTATATTTTACCACAGTTATGGTTTAAAAACATTTGACAGTTTGCAAACCTAAACATGTGACAACTTTTATTTTAGTGCTTTGGTTCCAATTATTATCTTTTGGTTTTGTTTTGCTTTGCTGTTGTTTAGGAAAACACCATAATTCTACAGCAGCTACTGCCACTGCGGGCCCAAGTGGCAAAGCTACTTGGCTACAACACACATGCTGACTTTGTCCTTGAAATGAACACTGCCAAGAGTACGAGCCACGTGACAGCCTTTCTCGGTCAGTTCTTTTTTAAAAATTAGTTGTATGGTTTCCTTTTTTTTTTCTTCCTGATTTTTTGCCATATCATCTCAACTTAGGGCCACGGAATCGAATATGTTTTTGAGGACATCCAGTTTTTCATTTATTCGAGAGAAATTTATGATCACCTATTATATTCGATAGTGTACTTGTTCTAGGGGCTTCGCATGGTTTACATTACAGTTACCTTACAGTTATTCTCCCTCCTTCCTTCTGTCTTGCATTTTGTTTGGGAGTTTTACACTGATTCCTCACATGACATCTAAACAGTGTTAGCCCATTGCATTTATTCACTGATACTAGGTATTTAGTTAGAGCATGGCTACTTATGACTTTTCATGAAATAAGGTGACCTATATGATATTAATGGAAACAGAACATATATTTTAAAAATAAACGTTTTATTCTCCAGAAACCATTTGTCAATATATGAAGTTAGTATAAAATAATATACATCAAAACTGTTATCTAAAAACTATATTCATATTCATTTTAAGTCATTTTTTAATAAATCTTGTATAAACCATGGCTCTTATGTTCATGACATTTAGTCTCTGGGACTCTCTCACTTACCCATCCTGTCAGTCTTACTGTCCCCATTCCAACTGTCTCTATTTCTCTTTCATTTAGTGAAAATGGTTGAATAATTCAGCTACAGTAAAGATATTAATATTTTTCCTAATTATTTCTATTCTGAAGTAACCAAAGTATGATTTATTTTGTGCTTTCCCCACTAACCCCTTCAAACTTTATTCACTTTCAAAATTTCAAAGTATTTTGTCTGTTGTTTTGAAATCCTTTTATTAACTTAATCAGGTTGGAGGATGATGTGTTAAAATCAGCCATTAGTCCATACTTTACTATTGACCATACTGTGATTTATTAATATATATGTTGGAATCATATATGAGTTATAATAGGTGTTCCATAAATGATATTTGTTATTATTGAATTTATTCATTTGTGAGACATTTATGAAATAATTACCTGGTATTAGGCATGCCAGATTATATCATACTAAGTGGTAGGACTATAGAAAGTAATAGGACAAGTCCTTGCCTCAATGGTTTTTCTACCTAGTGGACATATCAGACAGAGATGTGAGCAGGTAATTGCCATATAGTCCAGTGCATGTTATACAAAAGAATGGTTCAGGGACTTAACAGGTTTGTTGAGAAGGTTTCCTTTAGTGGTGACTACATATGGAAATTTCTCCTTCAGACCTCTGACTAACTTAATTCCTTTATGGTAATTTTCCCTCTAATTTGCAATTGGCTTATTCTTAAGCAAATTGTCCTCTTGCAGCCTGCATTCATATATTCTCTCACAGGCTGTGTTAGTTAGCTTTCTGTCGCTGTGACAAAATACCTGAGAAAATTAACTTGAGGAAGGAAAGGTTTATCTGTTTCTGGGCCTGTGGTGAAGAAGAGCATCATGGTGAAAGGTTATGGTGGAGCAAAGCTGCATACCTCATGGCAGCCAGAAAGAAGGGAAGGGTGTGGGGGGTGGAGAGGAGAGAAAGAGAACAAGCACATAAGAGAACACATAAGAGGGAGGGACTAAGGACAAAACACATCCTTCCAAAACTTGTGCCCCCAGTGACCTACTTCCTCCAGTTAGGCCTCACTTCCTTATGGTGCCACAGGCTGACAAATAAGCCTTTAGCACATGGCCTTTGGATGACATTTCAGATTCAAAACTTAACAGGCCTAATCAAAACTACATCTTTTAGTGTCTTCCATGAGTTTCCTCCTTTTTCTTCATGGTGTTTCTCAGACCGTTCCACCGTCACTATTTTCTCTTTTATCTTAGTGAAAATAGTTGAGTAATTCACAGTTTCTTAGACCATGAAGGTGTTTCTGCCTTCATCTCACACGGTGGGGCAACCTCTAAACTCCTATGTCCCTTGCAGACCCAAGCATACTTTTATCTTAACACATATAACAAACTGTAAAAAATAAATACAGAAGAGCATACTCATTTAGCCAAAATTTTTTAAAAATTAAGTAGTTAAAAGTTTAAGGCAGTGAAATCATGGTGCCCATAAGTAAAACTGCTGTATTCAAATCATCCTCCTTCATAGGAATGGGCAAATGAGAAGGGTGTGGGGCTACACCCTACAACCCGTGGCTGTGAGGTATGTCGAGTAATTTATAGATAATATTGACCACAGGTCACATCTGGTTAGTTTCCCTTGTCTTTCTTAAAAGCTTAACCTCATTGAAGAATAATCATGCACACGAGTTTAGTTTCACTATTACTTTGCTCCCTGAATTACAACATCCTTTAGATAGAGTTCTTTGAGGTAAACCTCACCTTTGTTGATGCTCTAAGGAAGTCATAGTCAAGTTTTGGTGGTGCTCAAGGGAAAAGGCAAAGTCATTAATCACCCTTAGGAGTAAAATCTGCTGTCATAATAGAGCTTCCATTTCTCCCTCACTTGTTTCCTCTTTTCTGCTGATTTCTCGTGTTTAGCACTGAGCTAACACGTTGGCAGTATGGATGAATGGGCTTGCTCCAGAAAGCAGTAGACCACTAACTTTTCCTATTCCTTCACAGATGATTTAAGCCATAAATTAAAACCTTTGGGTGAGGCAGAAAGAGAGTTTATTTTGAATTTGAAGAAAAAAGAATGCGAAGAGAGAGGTTTTGAATACGATGGAAAAATCAATGCCTGGGATCTACACTACTACATGACTCAAACAGAAGAACTCAAGTACTCCATAAACCAAGAGTCCCTCAAGGAGTACTTCCCCATCGAGGTGGTCACTGAAGGCTTGCTGAACATCTACCAAGAGTTGTTGGGACTTTCCTTTGAGCAAGTAACAGATGCTCATGTTTGGAATAAAAGTGTTACACTTTACACTGTGAAGGATAAAGCTACTGGAGAAGTGTTGGGGCAGTTCTACTTGGACCTCTATCCAAGGTACCCAGGATTATATTGCTGGAAGAGACTATAGGGATTCAGCTACTAGTTCAGTTTAAGACTCTTCCCTTTCACATTTTCCATGGGTGATTCTGAGTGGAGGTGTTAAAAATGTGGGCTCTGAAGCCAGAATGTTCTGGTTTCAGCACTTACTGGACAAGTAACTTAATTTTTCTGTGCTTCAGTTTTCTTACCTATATTATAGATCCTATAAAATGGGAATCCTTATAGCATCTGCTTTGTAGGGTTATTGGAAAAATCAAGTTGATTAGTTACCTCCAAAGCATTCAGAACACTTCCCAGCATATAGCAAGAGCTTTTGCATATATTAGGTGCTGTCATCATCTACTGCATGCACTACATTTATTGAATTTAAAATTGACCCCAGAGATGTTTACTGTTTGGGTAATCTGTCTACTAGTCCTCTTAAATCTGTGCCCACTCCCTTCAGTCTGGCTAGGTGGCAGCACAAAAATAGTAGAATAGCAAAATCTTTGCAGTCAGTTAAACTTAGTTTGAGTGCTTGAATGACAGAATCTTGTACATGTCCATAGGTTCTATCCCCCTCTGTCAACCTTCCCTTCTGATATCCTTGCTTGCTCTTAGCTCAGTCTTGGCACAGTTCTATTTTTATCTAAGCATTTAATATAAGTAATAAAGTTTGTTCCAACAATACTTTTAAGTTGTATCCCATACAATTTAATGTGTTGTACTCTCATTTTCATTTTTTAACAAAAGTATGTTCTACATTCTCTTGTGATTCTCTCTTTGACCCATGCATTAACATAAATATGTATGTTTTAAGTTCCAAGTATTGGAGATTTTTCTAGGCCTCTTTCCCATTATTTCTGTACCCATGCTGTATTTCTGCCCTTTCTCCAGGGGTGGAGGCGTTTTTTCTGTTCCCTTTTCTAGCTAGCAGTGGATTTTCATCACAGCTCTAAAAACAGTAGGGTTGTTGCCCTTCGCCTTGAGCTTGGAGGCTTTTGTTCTGCAGGAGAAGTGAAGAGGATCCAAGCAATACCTCCTGCCCTTTACCTCCTTACCACAGCAGCCCTTGCTTTCCTCCACTGATGGTTTCTTAGGGCTCTCCCCTGCCCCCTTTGAGTCTTTTGTGTGCACTCTGTGAGGTTCTTGGAGAAGTCCTGCAAATGGATGCAAAATTTCCCTTGTCTCTAGTAGTTCCCTACTGAGGCTGACCCATCATCAACCTTTAGCCATTTGCTAAAACTTCCTCTTACTTATAATGTCTTACGTGTCTGCCCTAGGTTAAAAAAAAAAAAACATAAAAGCTTACTGCTTTCCTCTCTCCTTGGAGGCACCTGTCCTTAGATTGTGGGTTAGTTGATTGCCCTTCAACCTCAGCTATCTGAAGGGTCCAAGAAAAGCTAGGATTTTGCAGATTGTCCTGCATGCCATTGCTACTGTAGTACAAACAGGAGCAGTCCTTTCTAGCTGTATACTTCTAACTAGGAAGCTGGGGAAACTTTTTTTTTTTTAATTGCTTGGCATGAGCAGTGGGTGCAGGGTAGGGGGAGAGGGAATAAGAGTCACCAAGAAAATATACTACATAGAAAAAAATAGAAATAAAAAAATCAAACTGGGCTGGAGTTGTGGCTCAAAGGTAGAGCGCTTGCCTGGCATGTGTGAGGCACTGGGTTTGATTCTCAGCACCACATATAAATAAATAAATAAATAAAAGGACCACTGGCAACTAAAAAAATAAATAAAAATTAAAAATCAAACTAAAAAAGCACTCCAAACCTAAATGTACTGCTAATCTTCTCACTTTCCCACCCCCCAAAAAAGAAAAAACCTACTCTTAGACTGTAGTTTATTGGCATTTAGCTTTTGGAAAGACCATCATCACTGATACCACATTGCCCAAGAATAAATGACTTCATAGTATAATTCATACTTTTTCCAGGCTAATTAAAAGCACTGTTTCCAAAAAGACCTGTCTAGTTTATAAAAGAAGCTCATTTAATTGTGGCTACTGAGTCTTCCCTCGTGAAATAAAAGGAAAACCGTCTTTTCTGGAGTTTAGTATTTTATCCGTTTTAGTTGGAAGGAAGAAAACTATCTAGTCAATCAAATTGTATCTTTTATTTTAAATTTGCTTCAACACTATGTAGTGTTTAGTGCCTCTATCTAAAGAAGAAAAGTAGGGGCTTATTAAAATAACTTGGACAGGGCCGGGAATGTAGCTCAGTGATAAGCACTTGACTAACATTGGTTCAATCCCTGGTACTGGGGAAAAAAAGAGGACATTTATTGCCTATTCGGTGTACTTTACATTCTTCATACTTGAGAGTTTTCAACCAAAGAAATCTTGGTGACATAATCACCCAAAGTGATAGTGGGGTTATTGTTTGCTTGGTTTTCATTTTTCCATTTTAGCAAAAACAACTTGCTTTCTAAAAAGTGAATGCAGTGTTTGAAAGTGTTTTCTTCTGTTGAACATGGCTTAATTCCTGGAAGAGGCCATGCCGGTGTCCTTGCTAGAGAACCTTTCATTCCTCACCTCTGTGCGTTTGTGGTTCCCAGGGAAGGAAAATACAATCATGCAGCATGCTTTGGTCTCCAGCCCGGCTGCCTTCTCCCTGATGGGAACCGGATGATGTCTGTGGCTGCCCTTGTGGTAAACTTCTCGCAGCCAGTAGCAGGTCGGCCCTCTCTCCTGAGGCATGACGAGGTGAGGACTTACTTCCATGAATTTGGTCATGTCATGCATCAGATCTGTGCACAGGTGAGTGATTTTTTTTACAATGAACCTACCAATTCCTTTTCCAATCAATTAGTTGTTACTATAAGATAAACATGTTTAAGAATTTCATAGGCCTGCAAAAACAGTTTCCCTTATCACATCCTCTTTCACAACCTACTTTTACTCAGAGGTTAATCCACCAATGAAAGAGCTATGTTGAATACCTGCTATGGAGAAAGAAAGAATACCGTCATTAGAAAGGGTTACAAATACTATGCTCTTTCCTTTTAATTTTTTTTCTTCTCTGTGGGAATTAATTTGCTGTAAACCTCACAGATAAATTGTGCTCTAATCTTTCTCTTCTGCTTATTAGTGGTTTGCTTAGTTCAGTGGTTTTCAATCTTCTCAGGCCCCTTTACTCCTTTCCTAATAGTAAATATTTTATAACAGCTCCCTTATTAACCTCAAATTTGAATTACAGACAATACACTAAAACAACACAGAGAATTTTCCAGGAAAACTTTGTGTATGTGCAATGAATTAAAACTGATTTTTTGTTGTTGTTGCTTAAAATAAAAAGTATATTTATTTCAAAAAAGAAAGAAAAGTACATTTATCTCCAGGCCTGGGTTTTATCAATAATAATAATAATAAAGTATATTTATCATCAACTTGGTGATACAGTGCATTTAAGCCCAAACGATTCTGGTTTGAACCTTCTGAACTTGCTAATGTTTAACCATTATTAATATATGAAAATCTTTAGTCAAATATTTACCCTAATAGTTTAAATACACTGATATTAAAAGAAATGGAGGGACAGTTGTCTAAATTTGAAATCTGTGTCTATAAAAATAAACTTTTTTATTTTTTATTTTTTTAGTTGTAGGCACACACAATAACTTTATTTTATTTATTTATTTTTATGTGGTGCTGAGGCTCAAACCCAGTGCCTCACACATGCTAGGCAAGTGCTCTACCACTGAGCTACAACCTCAGCTCCTAAAAATAAACTTTTTAAGATAATTTTTTTACTACAATAGTAGTTATTTAGTTGTTTAGTTATTTATTGGTACTGGAGATTGAACTCAGGGTTGCTTAACCACTAAGGCACATCACTAGCCCTTTTTTTTTTTTTTTTTTTTTGAGACAAGGTCTCACTAAGCTATTTAGAGCCTCAGTAAATTGCTGAGACTAGCCTTGAACTTGCAGTCCTCATGCCTCAGCCTCCCCAGTCACTGGGATTACAGGTGTGCGCCACCATACCCAGCTTACAATACTTTTAAATTTACAAAAATGTTGCAAAAATTGTCCATGTACTTTTCCCTGTTTCCCTTTTAACATATTGCATTACTGAATTACTATAGTACATCTATCACAACTAAGAAGCCAGTATTGGTACAGTATTCCTAATACCACATTTTATTGGGATTTTACTAGTTTCTCTCTAATAATCATTCTCTAAACAGGGAATTTCCTAAATCAGTAGAGTGCCTTCATGAACATAAAATAAATAATATTTTTGTTTTTCAAATGGTAATGCTTGTGTATGACTGTGCAGTAAGACATAATAAAGTATTCAGAAGGTTTGTCTTACATATAAATAACACTGAATGGAGCAGCAACAACTGTAGACAAAAGTATTTTGTGTTTTCAGCATAAGTCCAAGAATGGTATTGCCTATGGTGACATGATTTTCTATGACAAACACCTCCTTGGAAACTCCCAAGAAAGAAAGTAATATAACTTTGATTTACACAGTGGATCCAATATTTGTATTCTTGGAAATTTAAATTATGTTAAAAATGCTTTTTAAAAATGTATACAGTGGAGTTAGTTTCTAGGCTCATTTAGTTAATAGTTGTTCATTTTTATGAACGACTGGCAGGGAACTTGAATGACAAGCAGGATGTGGAATATCTTGTGTTTTGTTTTGTTCTGGCCTGTATGGGATCAGCTTTGGGCATCTTGCATCCTTAGCCCACAGAACAACCCCTATTTATTGTAATACTCAAGTACTCATTAATTTCCAAAATACTATCATGTCTATTTGAAATGATTTAGTTCTTTCAACATTTTATCTTTACATATTGGTGCCTCCATCTTCTATTTAAAAAGCAGGGCTGGGGTGTAGTGTAGTGGTAGACTCTGTACTTACTACTCACATGTCCCAGCATCAAATGAACAAACAATATTATCATTTAAATAAGTGGAGGGGAATTGTATAGGAGTCTATCCAGAAAAATAAGTCCTGATATAGCCATTTTTACGCTGTCTTTAACCCAGGGAAAAAACCTTTCAGAATAATCTAAACTTTTTTGCATAGATAATTTTAAAGTCTATTATCATGGCTCTAGAGTTCCAGAAATAGTTATCATATGGAACTTCTATCAGTGTCCATTCTGTGGCTTGACATTTCCTTTAATTATGTGACTCCAGGCTCCATTTGTCTAAAATATTTTTATGAAACATCAAAATTTCTAAATTTTAGACTTGTAGAATATTCACTAGATTAGCTAAGATCCAATTATTTATTAGTACACATGTAATGGTGTGTTTTTAAAATGGTGGATCCTCCCTTTTTTGGGATTTGAAGACCCTATGAAAATCTGATTTAAGCCATGGGTACCTCTTCTACAAAAATGCAAACACATTCATGCACCCAGAATTGTACATGGAATTCTAAAGGTTCATGGACCCCTCAATGCCCAGACCATAATGACTCCAAAGTTAAGAACTCCTGAGTTATAGTAGTCTCCTTATTGATATTGATTATTGGCTGGTAGTTTCACTAGGAAGTAATTTGGTGTCTTCATCACATTCATTAAAATAATACTGATCTTCAAGTAGGATTTTTATTGCTCTTGATGAATGCTCTTTTTGCAGGCGTAGTCCCCTTACAACCTTAATATCATTTGCTTACTGTGTGTTCATGGTACAATTCTCCACAACTCTTTATGTTTTTCTCATTTCTTACATTATTTTTGCCTCTTTTGAGTGTATGGTGTATGTGGGGTGGGTGTGCTGGGTATTTAACTCAGAAGTGCCCTACCACTGAGCTATACCCACATCTATCTATCTTTATTTTATTTTATTTTTAAACAGGTTCTCACTAGGTCACTAAGACTGGCATTGAACTTGCATCTTCCTGCCTTAGTCTCCCAAATTGCTGGGATTACAGGGTGCCACTGCGACCAGCTTCTTACGTTATTTTTTGATCCTTTGAGATACCTACTTTAATATTGAAAAATATTTTCAATTTGATATTATGACATTTGGGGGCTGTTTGACTCATGAGTGAGCTATATATACATTATGTTCACCAGTTTTATGTCTTTCACTTGAAACAATGGACTGTATTCAATTCTTGAAGTTTTTCCTAACCTCATTCATGAGCACAGATTGTGTTGTATAATGAATAGTGTGTTTGGTACGATCCTTTGTTTGGTCATCTCGTCATGAGATTATCTTTGAAAAATCTTTTCATCTATTCATTCTTTTAAATGTCATGTAATATTTTAAGGACTTTTTAGTAATCTTATTTAGACTCAGTTATCACTACTTTGGTCTTTTGTAGGCATAGATCCATATGTTGGCAGCTTAAATGATAAGTTTAAAACCTTTGTTCTGACCTAAAATGGATGGTAATGAATAAAGACAACCATAATTTTTATGTTCAGTAGTACTCTTTTTATATATATTTTTTAGTTGTTGGTGGACCTTTATTTAATTTATTTATTTATATGCGGTGCTGAGAATTGAACCCAGGTCCTCACACATGCTAGGCAAGTGCTGTACCACTAAGCTACAATTCCAGCCCCTCAGTAATACTTCTGACATCTGATAAATGTCTAGTGAATAAGAAATTTGCCATACATATTCAGTATATTGGTTTTAGGACATTGGTTTTAGTTCACCATCTGACTTCTCTACTGTGACAGATGTGATGACCAAAAGAGCTTGTTTGTGCTTGTCACAGCATTATTTAAATATGTTAGCAGGAACTTCCAGTTTTCAAACATGCAGATGCACTAGTTCAATATGTCTGCTAGCTCATTATTCAGGAGTTGAGTTTCACTAATATTTTCTTGAGTTTACACTGTAAGGTGGGTAGTTTTGAAGATAGTAATCAAGAGGAGATATCAGTGGTATCTGTTCGTGTTTCCTGGTTTTATTGTGGCTTGGGCTCTCAGTAATCACTGTCCTTTTGTATTTCTGTAAAATAGAAGAAAATGCCCTTACTAACGTCCATTATGGGGGCTTTGTTGGGTTGTACATTAAGAACAGTAGTGACTATGTCTGTAATCCCATGGACTTGGGAGGCTGAGAGAGGCTGAGGCAGGAGAATTGCAAGTTCAAAGTCAGCCTGGGCAATTTAGGTAGACACTTAGAATAGAATTTAAAAAAAAAAAAAAAAAAAAAACACTGGGGATATAGTTAAGTCATAGAGTGCTTTCCTGGAATGTGTAAGGCCCTGGGTTCAATCCCCAACACTATGTTTAAAAATAATAATAATAACAATGAGAGCATATGAGTTTTGAACTGTACAGAGAACCATTTTTTTTAAATTTTTTTAGTTGTAGATGGACGCAATATCTTTATTTTATTTATTTTTATGTGGTGCTGAGGGTCGAACCCAGTGACTCACACATGCGAGACAGGCGCTCTACCACTGAGCCCCAGCCCCAGCCCAAAGTGAACCATTTTAAGGAAACATTAGGAAACAAAGCCTTCTTAATTAAACATGAGAGAGACAAACCATCAGAAAAACTTGAAATTATGTGATTTGAAATAATCTATTAACTTGGTCAGAAGATTAATAGTGCATCTTGTTTGTTCTAAATAATTGAATTACTTACTGCCGTAAACATACATGGTATTATTCAGAGAGGCATATTGGTGGTGTGACAAGAATGCTGGATTATCCTAGCATGGCCTCACATACTAGTAGTCCCAGCTACTCTGGAAGCTGAGGCAGGAGGATCACAAGTTCAAGGCCACCTGGGAAACTTAGCAAGATCTTGTCTCAAAATAAAAAATAAGGGCTGGTGATATAGCTCAGTTGGTAGAGTGCTTGCCTCACATGCACAAGGCCCTGAGTGCAATCCCCAGCACCACAAAAAAATAAAAAATAAAAATAAATAAAAAAGAGCCGGGCGCGGTGGCTCAAGCCTGTAATCCCAGCACTTAGGGAGGCTGAGACAGGAAAATCGCGAGTTCCAAGCCAGCCTCAGCAATGGCGAGGCGCTAAGCAACTCAGTGAGACCCTGTCTCTACATAAAACACAAAATAGGGCTGGGGATGTGGCTCAGTGGTCGAGTGCCCCTGAGTTTAATCCCCAGTACCAATAAATAAATGAATGAATGAATGAATGAATGAATAAATAAATAAATAGGCTGAAATGTAGCTCAGTGGTAGAGTATCCATTCCCCAGTACTAAAAAAAAAGAAAGGATCTACCTGTATAACTTTTGGCAAATTATCTGACCACTTTGACCATCTTATTTTTTTTTAATTCATAAATGGAACAACAGCAATTTTCTTATCTACTTATGGTGTTTTGGGGAAATTAAATAAATCTGTGAAAGGTACTTGGAAAAACATAGGTATTTAAAGTATTATATTTTTGGAATTTTTTGAAGTATTTTTATAATATTCTTATTCTCATGTATAATTCAATCCTTTGGGGATTAAGATGGGGGTTGGGGACCATTTGCTTTGAGGCAGTTCAGTAGGTATCGAGTGGAGACCTGTGGAAGGGATTGCAAACCATCAGAGCTGTATGTGTTTGGTTTGGTTTGATGATTTCTGCCTACTTAGAAGTCTGATTCCTGAAGCAAGAGCAGAAGGAGCAGTTTAGAGTATTGGGAATGGTAGAGGATTAGGATTAGACGTAGGGAAATATGGGTATATTTGTCTTCAGCATTAACACTAAGGAATAAATACTTGGAAGAAGCCAAAGACAAGTGTGGTCATACCTGAACAGGCAGACTGAGAGGCCAAGAATGAAAGCCAAGATTTACAGAGCGTTGACTGTGTGCCAGGCGGTGTGCACAGTGATTTGAATCCATTCATTCATTTTATCCTCACAGGGCTTTCTGAAGCAAGTATTATGATTTTCTCTATTTTCCAAGTGAAAAGACTGAGACCTAGAAGGACTTGCCCAAGCTCTGCCTGGCGGTTCTTGGCTCTTGTTCTGTGCCCTGGAGGCAGCCCTGTTGCACAAGGTCTGAATTTAGTCTCCTAAGTATATTCTCCTATTGGATGGTCTTCTTTCTCCTTCATTATTAAATGGCATTCTAATAATAACATGCGAAGAATTGGTTTATCTAGTTCCACTTTCTCTCTGTGTAGGTTGACCACTGAGGTTTCAGTCTTGAAGTAAATGAGCTGCTTGTCAGCAATCTTGTGGCCTCTGCAAAGGCCTTACCTCCCTGGGCCCAGCTCCCACATACTGTCACAGTTTATGACTTTAACATCACACATGCTTTCTTTCAGAATCTTTTTCTCAATTTTATGTGTTATTTGACACATACACAAGCACAACATATATGTATATATAGAATAAATGCTAATAACTAACATTAGAAACCAAAATGTGAACCTGCATAATATTTATTTCTGTTTGGGAATACGCTTATTTCTTTTTTTTATTTGCTTATTACATTTTCTACATGTATTGTTTTTTAAATAATTAGAAAAATATATTTTAGAAAAATGTTCAGTTGCTGGGTGTAGAAGCACATACTTGTAATCCCAGCTACTTGGGATCTCAAAATAAAAATTTTTTAAAAATTAAAAAGAAAAGGGCTGAGAATGTAGCTCAGTGGTAACGCACTTGCCTACTATGAGTAAGGATCTAGCTTCTATCTGTAGGACTTGAGAAAAAAGCAGAATCACTGATTATCTGTTGTGACTAATATATTGTATTAAGTGTGACAGGCTAGAGTTCAAAAGAAAGAAAGGTATAGTATCTTGAATGTTTAGGGTTTGGCTTGAGACCATAAAAATGCAAAAATTTTAAAAATGAAAAGCATAAGATTGTTCAGGAAAATGACAAATATAAAATGTTAAGTATTCAAAGAAGACTGAGTAGAGAGGTGATTTTAGGCCTGAAGCTGAGGGCAGGTCATGACAGTTAGAAAAACTATCTTACAGTTGTTTCAGTTTGGAAAGCATTCACTTCACATATTCACTTCACAAATGTTTATTGAGCATCTCCTACTTTTTGTGTGTGTGCTAGGGAAAGGTATACTCCCTAACCTTCTCAAACTGGAAAAGCACTTTTATTGGTTTTCATCTAAAAAGAAGCAATTTAGGGCTGGGTTTGTGGCTCAGTGGTAGAGCACTTGCTTCACATGTGTGAGGCACTGGGTTCGATCCTCAGCACCACATAAAAACAAATAAATAAAATAAAGATAGTGTGTCCATCTACAACTAAAAATATACATTTAAAAAAAAGAAGCAATTTAAATAAGAAGTGCTGAGTTAGGAAGGTATAGCTATTTTGGAGACAAGCCTATGAATTTAATTTGCAGTATTCAAGATTTCTCCAAATTATGTCTTTTTTCATATGTCCTTCAAATGATGGTGGGAAGCTGGCCCGTTGAACAACAGGGCTGTTGTGGAGATAAAAAAGAAAGCTAAAGTATTATTCATATCCTCTATTACTGCTATTACTTCCAGTGATTGCTAGATATGTATGAAGTTAAAACTATGTATTTTGTGGAGGGAGGTAGTATTGGGGATTTAACTTAGGGGCAGTTTACCACTGAGCCACATTCTTAGTCCTTTTTATTTTTTATTTTTATTTTTTTTAATTTTTTTTAGTTGTTAATGGATTTTTATTTTATTCATTTATTATTTATATGTGGTGCTGAGGCTTGAACCCAGTGCCTCATGCATGCTAGGCAAGCGCTCTACCACTGAGCTACAGCCCCAGCCCACTTATTTTTTATTTTGAGACAGGATCTCACTAAGTTGCTTAGGGCCTTGCTAAATTGCTGAGACTGGCTTTGAACTTGCAATCCTTCAGTCTCAGACTCCCAAGCCACTGGGATTTGCACCAATGCACCCAACCATAACTGATCTTTTAACCATCTATTTATGGCAAAGTCTTTTTGTTTTTCAATTCTTGCCCTCTTACATAAACTTCTCCATTATGCCTGGATTTTAGGGGTAGATCAGACAGATGAGGATATGGAATGACTGCTACAAAATCAATAGTGGATCACCTTAGACAGCCAAGGTCAGTTCTCCTGAGGCCTGTCCTTTTTCCTCAACACAGTACACTTATTGATTTCAGCAGTCGCCTTTTCTTTGAGTTGGGATTTGCTATCATGAAAATAATACTTAGTTGGAACCACTAAAAGCAACCAGTCTTTTTATTGGGAAACTTGTAATACTTTGGCCTTTAAATACAGCAAAAGCTCGCGTGACTTTTTTATTTTAGTTCAGTTTGTGTCACTTCGCTCCAGCTCCCAGTATAGAGTATAAATTCACAGGTTGATCTATGGCATCAAGTCATCTGTTTTAAAAGTCTGCAGTGGAATGTATTTTAGGCATCTTATTGTCCATTTAAAAGATAATGAAGGCCGGCATGGTGGCACACACCTGAAATCCCAGCACTTTGGGAGGCTGAGACAGGAGAATCGCGAGTTCAAAGCCAGCCTCAGCAATGGCGAGGTGCTAAGCAACTCAGTGAGACCCTGTTTCTACATAAAACACAAAACAGGGCTGGGGATGTGGCTCAGTGGTCAAGTGCCCCTGAGTTCAATCCCTGGTACTAAAAAAAAAAAAAAAAAAGATAATGAAGCAAAATCTCATGTTTAGACAATTTTCTTCCTGTTAAGAACTTCTAACCAAACAGGAATCTAAGTTTACTTTGTTTTCTAGGCTTTTATTGTGAAGGCATTTCCTGCAGCAAACATGCTTTAAAACTTGTTGAAGTATCATCTGCAAAATCATTTGTAGTTGGATTAGTTTGAGGGAAGGTTTGTTGTTGTTCTGTTTTTTCTTTATAAATTATTCAGTTTTGCGGCTGGGGTTGTGGCTTAGTGGTAGAGCGCTTGCCTAGCATGTGAGGCACTGGGTTCGATTCTCAGCACCACATGTAAATGAATACAATAAAGGTCCATCAACAACTAAAAATTTTTTAAAAAATTATTCAGTTCTATCTAGGAGGTATTTTAGTATCAATAGATATTATGGCCCATACACTATTTTCAGCACTTTCAAATTGATCCTATTAAAAACTACATAAAGTACTCTTTTGGGGGGGGGGTGCTGCAGGGAGTTACTGAGAATTGTACCCAGAGGAGCATTACCGCTGAGCTACATCCACAGTCCTTTTTATTTTTTATTTTGAAACAGAGTCTCACTAAGTGGCTGAGGCTGGTCTCAAACTTGCAGTCCTCCTGCCTCAGCTTTCCTAGTCTGGGATTACAGATGTGCGGATCAATACACCCAGTTTATATAAAGTAACTTTTAAAGTTATTTAGATTATGATTTAAAAACTGGCTTTTAGCTCTTTTGACTTCAGGCCCCAGGAGACTGCTAGATTCCAAATCTTGCCTATGGCTTCTGTGTGGACATACACAGTGACTGACTGGATGCCTTTGTCTTGAGAATTTAGTTGTTTGGTACAAATTGAGCCTTTGGATTCTTTAGGTTCTTTGTCCTCCTCATTTGAAAACTATTCAAATGATGTTGCCCAAAGGGCTCACAGAGGAGCAGCATGACTGACTTTTGGGAAATTAGTAAGCAGTGGGGCTATTTTTAGCTCTTACTCCTTGCAAACATTTCCTTTTGTTCTTTAGAAGACATTGTTGATCTATTCATTCATCAGCTGTTCTCCCCCAACACTCACTACAACATGACTTTTGGGTAGAATGAGCCCTCTCTTCTGTGCCCAACATAACTGCATTGATTCTTATTTTATCCAGTTTTGACTCTTAACTCAGGAGTTACTCATTTGTTTACGGTTTTATTCTGGGTACTGAACAGCATCCACCCAATACACCACACACACACACACACACACACACACACACACACACTTTTGTTGTTATTTGGGGTTGATTTGACTGAAAAATATTCACACAAGCAGGGTATATAAAATTTATGTTTTTGTCATACTATATGGTGATAACTTATGATTTACCTTTATTTGCTCTGTTAGTACCTATCTAATAAATATATAAAAATATGCAGCTCATAGTACAGAATCCCAACTCTCAGGGTAGGTGGCTGGGCTATGAAGGCTGGCCTCCCATCTCAGTCTAGTGTTTGATCTTTGAGAAGTCTTCCAGTATTTGAAGGAAGTCAGATTTCTAAGGAAAGCCCACTGAAACTTCACTTTAATTCTTCACATAAGTGGGAAGTTTGATATCAAACTTTTCTATTTTAGATCTCTTCCAAAAGGATTTAGTCATTTTGCAACATTTTAATTTAACACTAATTTCCATTTTTTCCTAAGAGAGAGATGCACTATTGCATTTGTGGTTAAGATAATAGGTTATAGAGTCAAATCACCTATTTCAAAATCTAGTTCTGCCATTAATCTCAGTTTCCTTATCTCAAAAATGGAGAATAATGGTACTGCTTCATACAGTTGTTTGGGGATTTACATTAGATAATCCATGTAAAGAACCTACCCTAATGCCTGACTTAGTAAAGTCTCAGTGCATGTTGGCTGTTAAAATTATTGTGTAAGATCATTTATCTGTAATGTAGGGTGTAATCTTAGAATGCCAGAATGAAGGAAATTATTCCATTTCTAGGGACCCTTGCCTCTTTCCCTGTAAGCATTTTTTATTGGCATGTCCTCAAAAGAGGTGGCCTAGTTCCAGAACCTAGTGAATTTGTTTCCCTTGGCCCTCCAGTATTTGCAGCTCTTCATATCTAGAATCAGCACAATTATAATGGGAAGTCAAGCAAAGCGTGTTTTTGCATAGAGAGGAAGGCAGAATGTATGATGGCGTCCTGACATCTGTGCCTCTGCCCTGGGCCAAAAGCAGAATGGTTGTTTGCTGCTGATTTGGAATCCCATCTGCTGCCTTCTCGGTGCTTAGATCCCTCTTCCTCCCCCCCTCCCCCCCCCCCATGTAGAGCCCCAGGGATGATGAAGTCTGGGAGAGAAGGGTGAAACATAGGACATGAAACGGAAAGCAAGACAGAGGTTCAGGGAGAAACAGCAGAATGATGGACCCCAACTCTACCAATGACCCAGTCAGAGCAATGCTGTTTTTCTCTGCCAGTGACAGTTTTACAAGTGTGCTGTAGACAGTATGAAGGACACGCTAGCCTGAAAAAAATAAAAACAACAGGAAAAAAAAAAAACTAGCCTGTTCAGTACAGCTCCATCTTTATGCTTGAGAGCTTTTCTGACCTCTGACTCAAGTATTTACTAAACTAAGCTTTTGAAACCTCTTTTAAACATTGTTATTGTTAAGCTCTTAGCCTAGGCCCTATATTTTTACAATGGGTGCTTTAACTTTTGAATATATCCTTTCTGTTTTCTTACAGCATTTAGCTCATCCCACTGCCAACTAATTTATAGACTTATCTCCCACTGAAGTAACTTCTTATTTTGAAGAAATAGGCCACTTCTGTTGAGGACATGCCAATAAAAAATGCTTACAGGGAAAGAGGCAAAGGTCCCTAGAAATGGAATAATTTCTTCCTCCCATCCTGAGAGGTCCCAGTCAGGCTTTCCATATCATGGTTATATCTTAGAACCAGTGATTTCAAGGGTAGGACATAAAACATCTATCACACACACGCAAGGCGTCTGTCTGAAATGTCATAACTTAACTCTTTAATTAACTTAAACTTGAGTTAGCTAACACTGGAGTGATGAGTTCCCCAGAAAGGCATGTATTGAGTAACAAGCAAGCAACTAGAAGGAGGAGCTAAGGAGAGATAACTTGTCTTAGGATATTTTTATTGTTAATGGAAAATGTTTTGAAACTATATTTTCAAAATTTAAGGTTTGTTTTTAACTTAGAATGATTTTTTTTTTCCTGTGAGGATTTCCTAGTGATTGTTCCAAGTTTGCCTGTAGTTCAAAAGAATTAAATAATATATTTTTTTTGGTACCAGGGATTGAACTCAAGGGTACTCGCCCACTGAGCCATATCCCCTGCCCTATTTTGTGTTTTATGTAGAGACAGGGTCTCACTGAGTTGCTTAGTGCCTCGCCCTTGCTGAGGCTGGCTTTGAACTCGCCATTCTCCTATCTCAGCCTCCCAAAGTTCTGGGATTACATGATTGCGCCCCGCTCCCCCAAGCCCGTCTGAAATAATACTTTTATATGGAGTATTTAGAGATCGTTTTTCATGTTATTTGGTGACTGTATTTTTACTTCAATTTGAGGTTATTGTAACACTTGATTCAAAAAAGACAGTTGGCTCTGATTTTGTCGTAAGTTTTAGTGTGTCTTAATATAATTCATTGCATATATAGTTTTTATGCCATGCTTTAAAAGTTCCTCTGTGTTTGCATTCTAGACTGATTTTGCACGATTTAGTGGAACAAATGTGGAAACTGACTTTGTAGAGGTACCATCACAAATGCTTGAAAATTGGGTGTGGGACATTGATTCCCTCCGAAGATTGTCAAAACATTATAAAGATGGAAGCCCCATTACAGATGATCTGCTTGAAAAGCTTGTTGCTTCTAGACTGGTGAACACAGGTATGACTTGTTATTTTAGAAAAGGAAAATAAATGAGAATAGCTTAATGAAGAATTGTTGACTTCTTCTGTAGGACTTATTTTCCCTTTTGTACTGATGATACCCCAAGGGTGCTAATATGCAGAGAGGAGAACTCTAAATATATTGGAAGAGAAAATCATGAAATTATGTAGGCAAAAAAACAATCTCCTTTTAAATCTTAAATGTATTAAGATATCTTGCTCCATTTGATGGTATGAACTACTGGAATCAGTTTTTGAAATCTCTGATCTTATGATGTTAGAATACATAGCTCTCAGGGCTGGGATTATAGCTCAGCGGCAGAGTACTTGCCTCCCATGCATGAGGCCCTGGGTTCGATCCTCAGCACCACATACAAAGCAATAAAATAAAGACATTGTGTCCATCTACAAATAAAAAAAATATTTCAAAAAAAGAATACATAGTTCTCTCTTCTCCAAAATATGGTCAAACATTCTTACATTTAGGTCTTCTGACCCTCCGCCAAATTGTTTTGAGCAAAGTGGATCAGTCTCTCCATACCAATACATCACTGGATGCCGCAAGCGAATATGCCAAATATTGCACAGAAATTCTCGGTGTTGCAGCTACTCCAGGTATGTAAATCCCATAACGTGAGTTCATTTTGCTTGTGAAGGAAGCATACTCCTCACACTACAGGGAAGGTGAAGTTACTCAAACCTAATTTTATTTATTTCTAGAATAATCAGGCCATGACTTTCAGATAAGCATACTATGTCCCTATGAGTTAGCCTGTCCAGATGTGCTCAAAGGAAAGGTGGCTCCACACTGACAGCATTTTAGTGTAATCAGGCATGAGCAATTGGCCTCCGCCCAGGAGCTGAGAGAGCCATTCACATTTGGCAGCACTGCTCTGGCTTCTCCCTCCCTATACGCACCATGACTCCCCCAAGATTTTCAGTAAGAAATTGGCAGAAGGAGTGTTTTTAGAGAGAAGCTTGAACGTCTGCTTTGTTTCTGATTCTGAGTTCAATTAAAGCACCGACCTCACTGGCAGTTTCTAACCTGAAACATGGGATTTGTTAGAGGGTGTGTGAGTTTATATTTGTGTGTGCGCATACGTGCGTGTGTTGATTTTGTTTTTGTGATGCTAGGGATTGAACCCAGGGCCTCATGCATGCAAGGTGAGTACCCATTCCCTACATGTTTATGTTTTAAGCCAATATATAGATGTACTTTTATATGTAGTTGGTAATATGACTTTTTTTCACCTAGGAAATTGTTACTAAAATGAATCAGCCACATTTATGGAGTTAATAAAGATAAGAATGGTCATTTGAGTCATTCTAGCCTCCTCATTTCCTTTGGCAATTTGTTTATAGTAAACCATGGAGCAACTTCATGCCTCCAGTCACTGGAACAAAATCCTTCCTAAAGTAGTCCTCAGACAGACTGACTCAGTAAAGCCTTTTTCACTTTTCAACTAGAGTTCCTTTTCAGAAAACTTAAAACAAGTACCATTTTATTCTGAGACATTTTAGCTATTAAACTGTGTGGCAAAGGGTTGGAGTGTAGGTCAGTGATAGAGAGCTTACCTTGCATGTGCAAGGCCCTGAGTCCCATCCCCTGTGTGTGTGTGTGTGTGTGTGTGTGTCTGTCTCTTTCTCTATTTCACACACACACAGGTGTAAAAGAGTAGGGTTAATATTAGAGTATTTTAAAGACACATAGGTTTCTGTTTCTAAGGAATAAGAAAGAGTTGACTTAGTACTGAGCAACAGGTGGGTGTGGACAAAGCCTCTGAAACTATTGTTAGGCATTCCAGAGCTTGGGCGAAACCAGCTCTAAGGTTGAGGCCATTGATAGGAGAGAGGTTTGTAAACATCTTGGCCAAGGGCACACTTAAACCCAGGAGTACTAGAGGCGAGATCTTATCATTCACTCTCTCCTCCCACAGCTGGACACCCCAAAGGGAAACCTGAGCTAGCTAATACCTGGTAATTAACCCTTGCTATCACATTGATTGAAATGTATCTTTTTTTAAAGGCACAAATATGCCAGCTACTTTTGGACATTTGGCCGGGGGATATGATGGCCAATATTATGGATATCTTTGGAGTGAAGTGTTTTCCATGGACATGTTTTACAGCTGTTTTAAAAAAGAAGGAATAATGAATCCAGAGGTATGGTTTTTTTTTTTTTTCTTTTGTTAATTTTTTAGTTGCCCTTGCTTGTTTAAATTCTAGTACAAAATGTTTATGACATTTAGACTTTACAGTAAGAGGTTTGGTGACAGCTTTTAACTTTAAGTTCTTGCATCTTCTCAAATCATCGTACATCATTAAGTTTGCAGTGTACAAGTGATTAACTCTAATTCTATAGGTTTTTAAAAAAACCTACTGCATTTTCTTGCTTATTAACATTCCAATATATTGCATAATTAAAAATTCAAAGCCTTGTTTATGCATCTGAGAATTTATAGCTGCTAGTTTTGACATGTGCCTTACAGTATTTTTGTTTTATAGAAGGTTGGGAAAGACAGGTAAACTTCTTGCTGATGTAAATGGTCTCCCTTTGTTTTGATATTCTTTACACACTAACTTTGTACATTTTCTGTGGGAGGCACCCTTTTTCTGTGGCTGGCATACTCCACCTTCTACACAGTTTGTGACCTAAATGCCTTTAGGTAACTGAAGCTGCTTCATTAGCCTGAGCTGTTCCATCCCATGCTCAGTGAGTTGACTGCCAGGTGGCTGCCAGCCAAACCTTCCTGTGTTATAGCCCCCTGGCCTCATGCTTACTGAAGACTCAGCTGTCAGATTATTTCTTTTTTTTTTTTTTTTTTTTTTTT
>PVHX01013140.1:19330-56191 GCA_004024805.1 Geosciurus inauris | reverse complement strand
TGCCCCTCAGTTCAATCCCCGGTACCAAAAAAAAAAAAAAAGTGTAGTTTTTGCACACAACTACTTACACCCTCCTATACACTTCTGAGTCACCTCTAGATGACTTAAGTACCTAACAGTGTGAATACTGTCAATAGTTGTGCTGTACTTTTTAGAGAATGATGACAAGGAAAATAGCTGTATGTGTTCAGTACACACGCCATTCTTCCCCCTCAGATATTTTTGATCCAAGGTTGGCTGAATCCACAGATGTGGAGCCCACAGCTACAAGAGGGCCAATTGTAATTCATCACCCACAGCTGCTAAATTTATCTCCCAGAGAGCTCTCAAACCTCTTTGTACTCCCCCACCAGCTCACTAACCCAAGCTCCAACATCTCTTCCTTGGACAACCCCAAAAGCCCCCTCATGTGCCATCCCATAATGAAGCTGGCTGGTCTCTCCCACACAGGGCCTGACAGACCCTCAAGGGCCTGTGCTTCTTGCTCCTTGAAGTCAGGCCGGGCCTCTCATGTAAACGATGTTCTTTCCCACTACAGGGCCACTACACGTTAGTCCCATTACCTGTAAAGCTCCTTCCAAATAAATCTTATCACTTGAAGCCCAGTTCAAAATCTGCTTCCTGATCCCAACTAGGTCTCTCTCATACCACCGAGACTGCAGTTAGAACCTGGCTGTCCTACAATTACAGCAGTGGATAATTAACAAAATTTGACAATTCTGCCACATTCTGCTTATGTTTTGAAATCTTAACTTCATTTAATCTACTTTTCTCAGTAGTAATCCAACTGTAAAATGTCCAAGTAAATATTAACTGTAAAAGGTTGTAGTCAGTAATCTCTTTAAACTGCAACTACAGATTTGATTACATATTAAATCACGTACACGGAAAAAAATAAATGTGCATGCTAAATATCATCCCTTTGAATACATACATAAAGATCAAAGCAAGCCAAGTATAACAAGGGAACTTTAAGCTCCACTGGAGAATGTTTTTACGTGGGTGTGGTGCTGTGGATGGGCGCACACATGCTAGGCAAGAGCACTACCGCTGAGCTACATCCCCAGGACTTATTTTATTTTGAGATAGGATGGCCCAGGCTGGCCTTAAACTTGTAACCCTCCTGCTTTAGCCTTCTAAGTAGCTGGGGTTACATGTGTGCACCACTGTGTCGGGCAAGAATTTCCTTTCAATGCTAATAATCCAAATAACCAGGACAAATTTTTCACAAATATGAAATCAATGTCATCAAAATTACCAAACTCTATTGTTCAATCAACCCACAAAAAAGTCAAAGACTCAGATATAAAGAATAATACTGGCCCATTTTTGCAAGCTTCATGAAGTATCACACCTGTCTCATTCACCAGGAAATCTTTGGATAATGATTAATAAGTTATTCAGAAAGCATATATGAATGCAGAATAGAAAATGTCATCACAAGCTTGATCTCTCTCCAATTCAATTCCCTGTGTGTTGCATTGCTATTTTGTTCTAGCAATCATGAAAGTGGTATAATTACCATATATGTTGAACTATAGTTATTTAAGAAAAAGTACATCTAATTAATATAAAACAAGGAGCAAAAATCAAGTGAAAGTAAAAGTAGCTCTTTCATAAATGTTAAGAAAAACTGCATTTCAAAGCACCGAGATTTCAAGTGAAATTTAAAATATTTTTCATGCATTTTATCCTCAACTGTATTAGCTTCCTCTCCTTTCCCAAACTTGCAAATGAATGTTCAAGAATCTATCAAAACCAGAAACCTAACACTCACTTTATTATAAACAGATTAATCTCTGTGGAAAAAAGCAACAAACAAGCAGCTAAATTTATCTATGTTCAGTAAGACATAATACAAGTTACTTCCTGTGTGTATTAAAAAAAAAAAATTCGAAGCCTGGCTCGGTGGCACACACCTGTAATCCCCAGTGGCTCCCCAGTGGCTGAGGAGGCTGAGGCAGGAGGATCACAAATTCAAAGCCAGCCTCAGCAAAAAAGTGGGTGCTAAGCAACTCAGTGAGACCCTGTCTCTAAATAAAATACGGCTGGTGAAGTGGCTCAGTGGTCAAATGCCCCTGAGTTCAATCCCCAGTACCCCTCCCCACCAAAAAAAAAAAAGGAAACACTTTTGTTATGTAACATGTTCAGGGAGACTGCAAAAGAAAAACTCTTTTTAGACTTCAGAAACAAGTTCTATTTAAAACAAAATCAAAGAAAAACTAAGCATCAAGATAGTAAGTTACGAATATTTTAAAAAGCTTCATATGAGCCCCTGCATAGTGGTACAAAGTACTCAGCAGGCTGAGGAAAGAAGGAAAACAAGTTCAAGGCCAGCCTGAGCCATTGAGGGAGACAACCTGTTAAAATTTAAAAAGGGCTGGGGATGTAGCCCAGTGGTATAGTTTGCCTAGCATGTACAAAGCCCTGGGTTCAATCCTTAGTACCACAAAAACAAACACAACCCAAAAAAACTTAACATGAAGGCCTGTGTCTCCTGCCCTACATTTTCTTCCATATTTTGAAAACCTTGTTATAAATATTTTCAGTGGAAGATATACCTGAATTCCAATACTTTAGCGGTTTTAAAATTGCAACTGTAATTATAGTGCATGTAAAAATTTGTACTAAATTTAACATTTATATCACAGACATCAGGGCCGTCTTTTAAAACACCCCAAACATCAGTCTAGATGGATACCAAGCTCAGTACCCACCTTTTAATTCAATCTTTATTATATTACTTCTATTTTTATATATGTTTTAGCTATTTGATGCGTCAGGTTCCAAGAGTAGTATGTAAATGTAAGCCTGCAACTGTCCAGAAAAAAAAAAAAAGAAAAAAAGACTCCAGGTCTGTATTTTTCACATATTTGACTTTGGGCAATTAAACTTTCCTATCCATTAAAAAAAGGAAAATTCCAATACAAGCAAATATAAAAAGAGTATCTTGGGGAAAAAGCAAAAGCACAAGCAAGAGCTAGAACAGTGGAATATAGAAAACTATAACTTGAAAAGAGCGGTCTTTACAAACTACTCTCCCGGGCCGGGGCTGTGGCTCAGTGGTGGAGCGCTTGCCTAGCATGCGTGAGGCACTGGGCTCGTTCCTCAGCACCACGTATAAATAATAAATGAATAAAATAAAGATCCATCAACCAGCCGAGCGCGGTGGCTCAAGCCTGTCATCCCAGCACTTAGGGAGGCTGAGCCAGGAGAATCGCGAGTTCAAAACCGGTCTCAGCAACGGCGAGGCGCTAAGCAACTCAGTGAGACCCTGTCTCTACATAAAACACAAAATAGGGCTGGGGATGTGGCTCAGGGGTCGAGGGCCCCCGAGTTCAATCCCCAGCACCAAAAAAAAAAAAAAAAAATCCATCAACAACTAAAAAAATAAAAAATAAATAAATAAACTACTCTCCCACTTAATCCTTAACAGTCTTTTGTGTTGTTAAAATGATCACCACTTTCTAATTTTAAAAAGTGAATAAACAAGGAGGGGCGCCGGCGGTACTCAGGGCCGCGGGCCGGTCCCACCCCGGCCCTCGCACGTCTCACGGTTACTATAGGAAACGCGGCGCGCCCCGGGCGCACCGAGCACCACGCACACACTTCTTTCTGGTTCTCGTAACTAGAAACAAATAGCAATTTTCATTCATTCCAAGCAGTCTCGCCGTCTCTTTTGGACTCCGGTTCAAACGTCGCGAAGACTTTCAGCGAACCTCAAGGACCTGCGTGCTCGCGACCCCGCGGGCAGGGCTGCAGGCCGGCCGGGGCGCGGCGGCGGCGGCGTTCCGAGCCCGGGTGCGAGCGGCGCGCGGCCGAGGCCCAGGGGCCGAGCTCGCTCCGGCAACGGCTGCGCCCCGCGCCCCGCCGCCCGCGAGACGCCGCCCTCGCCCTCGCCCTCGCCCCCGCGCCGCGCGTTTAACCTTCTCGCGCCCTCCCGCCCCGTCCCTGCTTCCCGCCGGCGCCGGGCGAGCCAGCGGTTGTCCCGGGAGGACCCGAGCGCGGCCGCGGCGTCCGGCCGGGGCGGAGCGCGGAGGGCGCCGGAAGCCGAGGGCCGACGCAGCGGCTAGGCCGCGAAGCCGGGGCCTCGCGTGGAGAGCGGCGCCGGGCGGAGGCGCGGCGGGCGGCGCACTCACCAGATCTGGAACTTGAGCAGCGGCCCCGTGGCGTACTGCATCTTCAGCCTCTTGCCGGGCACGCCGCCCAGGTTGGCCGAGGCCTCGCTCCGGGCCACCGCCGACGCCGCCACCAGGAGAAGCAGCAGGACCCTCATCTTAGGCGAGACAGCCGCCGCGGCCGCCTTCAGACCGAGACTGCGGCCGGCCCACAGCCCAGCCGCCCGCGGCCCCGCACGGCGCAGGCGCGGCCCGCCGAGGGCGGGAGGGAGGCCGCACCGCGCCTGCGCGCCGGCGCCCGCGCCTCTCCGGGAGCGAGAGCGGAGCTGCGCAGCGGCCTCGCCCGGCACCATCTTGGACGTGCGCGGAGGCGGCGAGGGGCGCAGGTGCCCAGGCGCCCGCGGTCCCGGCCGTTCAGCTGCGCGAGGCCGCAGTGCCTTCTGTGGCCAGCGCCTCCATTGCCCGCCTCCTTCCTGGACGCCCTCGCTCCCTTTGCTGGTGACGGGGGACTCGGCCCGCTCCTCGCTGCGCCGGCGGGCGCGCGGTGACCTCACGCACTGTTGCGTGAGCGCCGGGAACGCCCGCCCGAGGGGACCGGGCCTGGACCGCCGCGGCCTCTGCGCTCTCCGGGTCCGCTGCTTCGTCCTTCATTTACCCCTGGCTTTGCTAAAAAAAAAAACTAGCAAACTTTCAAAAAGAATTCTTTTTAAAAATACATATATTTTTAGTTGTTGACCTTTATTTATTTGTATCTAGTGCCAAGAATCGAACCCAGGCCCACACATACTAGGCAAGTGCTCTACCACTGAGCCACGACCCCAGCCCTCCAAAGGTTCTTGTTGCCGGGTGCGGTGGCGCACGCCTGTAATCCCAGCACTGTGGGAGGCTGAGACAGGAGGATCACGAGTTCAAAGCCAGCCTCAGCAATGGTGAGGTGCTAAGCAACTCAGTGAGACCCTGTCTCTACATAAAACACAAAATCGGGCTGGGGATGTGGCTCAGTGGTCGAGTGCCCCTGAGTTCAATCTCCAGTACCAAAAAAAAAAAATTATTGTTTAATTTTCTTATTCTGTCGTTGATTTTTAAACATTAGACTATTTTCCCCCCAGCAGTTTCAGATTCATAACAAAACTGAGCTCAAGGCACACATACCTGTATATGTCCTACCTCCATACATGCACAATGCCCATTCTCAACAGCCCCTTCTCAAATGGTAGGTAGGTAAAATGGACAAACCCACACTGGCACATCATTATCCCCCTAAGGTGGGACAGAAGAGATAAAAAATGGTAGAAAGAAATCAGAAAGAAAGGGCAAGGATATCTAGATTTAACCCGAGGTTCTGCATATCTTTCCAAGCCTGTCACTTCTGAAGCCAAGGTCTACCCCAGATCTGTCTCTCCCAAATCTCTGGATATCTAAACACCTTACAGTTAACCATAAATTCACTTACTTACAATTGCTTTATGCATTAGCCCACTAATAGATTAAGCAAACGGCAGATATTTTAAGAAAACCTAAAATTTAGGGGACTTTCCAGTGTTTATTGATCAGATAATGGAGACCACGTCAGCCTAAAAATTCTAAGAATGATCAAACCTAAACAATCTTGTGATCACCAGACTGATTTCATTTGTACCTACCTTCCCATACGCAGTCTTCCTTTAAAAAAGGAAGTGGGAACCCCAAAATGCGTCTCTTTAGATGACCCACATTCTCTTCTTTAATGTGTATTCTTGGTTTATCCCTAAGACATCTCTCTTGAAATAGCCCACGTTCTTCCTTGAGTGTGTATCTGTTTTCCTAAATAAATCACTGTCTGTGCCTCTCTGATACATGCTGAAATTAGTATCTGCCAGGTAGAGCTCCCCCTTCTCCAGGAATTCTTCTGTGATTGGTGACAACCCCAAATTCAAAGTTTATATTTGGGTTCATTCTTGGTGTTGCATATTCTATGGGTTTTGGCAAACGTATAATGGTATGTACTTAGCATAACAGTACCATACAAAACACTTTCACCATGCTAAAAATCCTCTGTGCTCTGTCTCTCCTGTACGATCCCTGGAAACAAACGGCCTTTGCGTTGTTTCTGTCTTCGCTTTTTTCACAATGGTATATGGCTGGCATCACAGTGTGCAGCCTTCCAGTTTGGCTTCTTTCACTTTCTACCATGTATTTAAGTTTCTTCTATGTCTCATTTCTTTTTAGCACTGACTACTATTCCATCATGTGGACATATATCTATTCACCTACTGAAGGAGCCCCTGATTGCCTCCAGGTTTGGGCAATTATGAATAAAGCTGCTATAAATATTCATGTGCAGGTTGTTGTGTGGACCTAGGTTTTCAACTGCTTTGGGAAAATACCAGAGAGCCCCGCTCTGGACTGCATGGTATGTCTAGTTTTGTAAGTACAAACTGCCCTGACATGGTGGTACATGCTTGTAATCTCAGTGACTCAGAAGACTGAGGCAAGAGGATTGCAAGTTTGAAGCCAGCCTCAGTAACTCAGTGAGATCCTCAGCAACTTGGCAAGACCCTGCTCAAAATAAAAAATAAAAAAGGACTGGGCATGGGGGCTAGGGTTGTGGCTCTGTGGTAGAGCGCTTGCCTAGCAAGTGTGAGGCACTGGGTTCCATCCTCAGCACCACATAAAAATAAATAATTAAAATAAAGGTATTGTGTCCATCTACAACTTAAAAAAATATTAAAAAAAAAAAAAAAGGACTGGGCATGTAGGTCACCGAAAAAGCACTGGTTTATCAGTGAGTACAAAAAAAAAAAAAAAAATTGCCCAAGAGTCTTCCAAAGTGAGTGTAAGGCTTTGTCGCCCTGCCAGCCAAACCAGTTTCTGCTGCTCCACCTTCTTTTCAGCATGCGACTTAGTGTTCTGGGTTTGGGCCATTCAAATATGTGTGTGGTGGTAGGTACAGCATTGTTTTAATCTGCATTTCTCTGATGACTTGATGAGGAGCATCTTTCCCTGTGTTTGCCACCTACCTTCTTTAGGGAGATGTGTGTTCAAGTCTTTGTCCCCCCCACCTTTTTTTTTTTTTTTTTTAAATATTTTTTTTAGTTGTAGATGGACACAATGTCTTTATTTTATTGCTGTGTATGTGGTGCCGAGGATCAAACCCAGGGCCTCACACATGCGAGGCAAGCGCTCTACCGCTGAGCTACAATCCCAGCCCCACCTTTTTTTTTTTTTGGTACTAGAGATTGAACCCAGGGGTGCTTGACCACTGAGCCAGATTCCCCAGCCCTTTTTTGTTTTTGTTTGTTTATTTATTTTGGAGTACCAAGCATTGAACTCAGGGGCACTCGACCACTGAGCCACATCCCCAGCCCTATTTTGTGTTTTATGTAGAGACAGGGTCTCACTGAGTTGCTTAGTGCCTTGCCGTTGCTGAGGCTGGCTTTGAACTCGTGATCCTCCTGTCTCAGCCTCTCCCAAACTGCAGGGATTACAGGCGGGTGCCACAGCGCTCAGTGTTCGGCCCATTTTTTTTAATGAAGTTTTTTTTCTTCCTATTGAGTCTTAAGAGTTATTAGTATATTTTGGATTATAGTCCTTCATCAGCTCCAATTTTTACAAATATTTTTTGTATCTTTTCATTCTCTACAAGATGAATATTTATTTATTTATTTATTTATTTATTTTTTTTTTTGGTACCAGGGATTGAACTCAGGGGCACTTGACCACTGAGCCACATCCCCAGCCCTATTTTGTGTTTTATGTAGAGACAGGGTCTCACTGAGTTGCTTAGCGCCTCGCCATTGCTGAGGCTGGCTTTGAACTCGTGATTCTCCTGTCTCAGCCTCCCTAAGTGCTGGGATTACAGGCTTGAGCCACCACGCCCGGCTAAAGATGAATATTTAAAGTGAGCCTATTTAAGGTTTTCAAGGTTCTGCCTCAGCAGCAGTGACCAGTGGTGGTATTCCCTCTAAGGGAAAACACATTTCATTTTGTAAATACTTGACTTAAAAATTCTTGGAGCCTGGTGCAGTGGCGCCCACCTGTAATCCCAGCACTTGGGAGGCTAAGACAGGAGAACCATGAGTTCAAAGCCAGCCTCAGAATGGTGAGGTGCTAAGCAACTCAGTGAGACCCTGTCTCTACAAAAAACACAAAATAGGGCTGGGGATGTGGCTCAGTGGTTGAGTGCCCCTGAGTTCAATCCCGGTACCAAAAAAAAAAAAATTCTTGGAACATGATTCATTTGCAGCCAACCAGGAGATCACTGACAGAGCAAGCTCAGGAGAAGTGTGTAGGGGACCAGAGGGCTAACGCAAGGAGTCTGACAACAAGGAAATAAAGGCCAGTAGCCCAGGCTGCTAAGACAGCAAGTTTTAAGTAAATGAACATATTTTCCAGATATGTTCCAGAATTTCTAATTCCTCATTAATTTCCCTTTACTCCACTCTTTGGAACCCTCTAGTGGCCATATGAGGACATACGAATATAATGCTTTTCATGTTCAAATTTAATAAAATATTTAAAAAACCCTTTAGGAGTATGCTTTTTTGACTTCCAATTTAAGGTAAAATAAGTACATACATTTGCCTCTCTCTTCTCAGATCTGAGTGATATGACAGGAATGTGCCATACAAGAAGAGACCTCAAAGAGAAGGGCCAGTGGTCTAGAGACTGTAAAAAACCTCTAGAAAGTAGAAAGTAGATGGATCCAAAACAATTGGTCTTCCTGTCAGTTCCACATCACACCAAGGGTGCAGTGCAGGCACGGGCTGGTGAGGCCCTGGAGAGGCCCCAGGGACCCAGTGGGCACGAGAGGAGCATCAGCTGGGCAGGGACCTTGGCCTCTGTGTGAAGAATGGCCGCAGCACTTCCTGAGTCCTGCAAGGTGCTGTCCACAGACAGTCCTGAGCCTCAGATCCAGACCTCCTCACAGCTCTAAAGAGGGAAAGAGAGCTGCCCAGAGAAAGAAGGAAACATCTAGGTTGGAAACTGGGAGGGTCCCGTACCATCCCACCACGTTTACAGGACCCCTGCCTGTCCCCCGCCCAGCGTGAGGCCTATGGTGGGAACAGTTTTCACACTGCAGCAGCACCATGCCGACACCCGCCCTCTCCAAGGCCACAGGGCTGCTGTCCCTGTAGGCATAGTCTTACCAGTAGGGCCCAGGACTGACCCCTGGCATGCTGAAGGAATGCCTGAGGTCCCCACGGGACCACAGCTATTAATGGATTGTGTCTTCAGGTGACAGCTAAAGAGCTGAGAATAAAATGCTCACCTGAAAATTTATTTTTGGAAAACTCAACATCCAACTTTTTTCATGCTTTTGGATTACAAGAAAACATTGTCGACCTTCTGACATAAAACTGTTCTTGGGACTTGTGCCTACAATTTTTTATTTGGCAAGAGGTAGAAATTAAGGAAGTATTTGGTTTAGTTTTAATAAAACTAGTACAAGTTTGTCTGAATTAGGATGGCGACCCATGATTTCATTAATCTTTTACACAATGTTTAAGTGGTTCCATCTGTGCCTAAGTCAATTGGACCCATTATCTTATTTTAATTTCTTTTTTATAGTACCTGGGATTTAACCCAGGTCCTCCAGCAGGCTAGGCAAGGTTCTATCACTTAGCTACATCTCTAGCCCTTCTTGTTTTTGGTACCAAGGATTGAACTCAGGGGCACTCGACCACTGAGCCGCATCCCCAGCCCTATTTTGTGTTTTACGTAGAGACAGGGTCTCACTGAGTTGCTTAGCGCCTCGCCATTGCTGAAGCTGGCTTCGAACTCATGATCCTCCTGTCTCAGCCTCCCAAGCCACTGGGATTACAGGCTTGAGCCACCACGCCCGGCCCCAGCCCATTTTTAATTGATTAATTTATTTTTAAATTTTTTTTAGTTGTCAATGCACCTGTATTTTATTTATTTATATACGGTGCTAAGAATCAAACCCAGTACCTCACGCATGCTAGGCAAGTGCTGTACTACTGAGCTACAACCCCAGCCCCCATTTTTTATTTTTTATTTTGACACAGAGTATCACTAAGTTGCTGGTCTGGAACTTCAATCCTCCTGCCTCAGCCTCCCATGTTGCTGATTACAGGCGCGTGTTGCCACACTGGCTCCACTGCCTTATTTCTTTAAAACAAAACAAAAAAACTAACAAAACAAACAAACAAAGGCTTGTAATCCCAGCCACTGGGGAGGCTGAGGCAGGAGGATCGCGAGTTCAAAGCCAGGCTCAGCAAGGGCGAGGCACTAAGCAACTCAGTGAGACCCTGTCTCTATATAAAACACAAAATAGGGCTGGGGATGTGGCTCAGTGGTCGAGTGCCCCTGAGTTCAGTGCCTGGTACTCCCCCTTGTTTTTTTGGGAGGGAGGTATCAAGGTTGGGTATTAAAATGCTGATTTATAGCGTCATTCACTAAGGGCTCTAGGTGACACTAAGTAACTTATCATGCCTGTTAAATAAGAACAAAGGCCTCAGAGGGGTGGCAGTACCAAAGATGAAAACAGGATAAACAGGTGCGTGGGTGAAGAGACCATGGGTAAGTCAAGGGCACCTGAACTCTCCGTTCTGATGTGGCCCAGCATCTCCCCTCTGGTTTACATGGTGGGGATCACGAGAAGCACGACGCCTGCATGATTGTGATTATTTTCACGTTATTTTGTATTCTACAGGGGCGAGTCAATTTTTCTGCAAAGGACTAGAGATGAACTGTCAGGTTTTGCGAGAACGCGATCCATTGCAGCTACAGCAGGAGTGGCAGGGCAGCGTTACCGAGTGCGTGGCTGTGTGCTCCCAGACCTCCCTCCAGAAACTGAAACCTGAGCTTCTCTAAGTGACCCTGAGTTTTCAACCACTTAAAATGGAAATCTACTCTGGGTGGGGCAGGACTGAGCTCCAGGGCTGTAGTCTGCCAGCTGTGTTTCCAGCAGGATGTGGTAACAGCTGCATGGTGCCCCATTCTGTCATGAGCTCGGGCTTGACGCCACGGAACAGTGATTATCCCACCTAGTGTGTTTAAAGACTGGCAGAATCAAACTGCTGTGACACACGGAGGGAAACAGCAGAACTACAAAATCTCCATCACCATTTATGCAGGGAGGGCTTTAACCGTAGATTCTTTTTTTTTTTGGTACTGGGGATTGGACTCAGGGGCACTCGACCACTGAGCCACATTCCCAGCCCTATTGTGTGTTTTATGTAGAGACAGGGTCTCACTGAGTTGCTTAGCACCTCGCCATTGCTGAGGCCGGTTTTGAACTCGCGATTCTCCTGGCTCAGCCTCCCTAAGTGCTGGAATTACAGGCTTGAGCCACCACGCCGGGCTAACAGTAGACTCTTTCTAGGTGCTAATCATGACATGATAACCCTTAAACAAAAAGCACCATTTTTCTATAGAGCACCCATAACAGATGCACGCTATATCTCAGTTTCTCACTAAATCTTACTGATTGGTTGTCCTTTTTTGGTTTTTTTTGGTACCAGGGATTGAACTCAGGGGCACTCGACCACTGAGCCACCTCCCCAATCCCATTTTGTGTTTTATGTAGAGACAGGGTCTCACTGAGTTGCTTAGTACCTCGTGGTTGCTGAGGCTGGCTTTGAACTCACAATTCTGCGGTCTCAGCCTCCCTAAGTGCTGGGATTACAGGCGTGCCCCACCATGCCCAGCTGGTTGTGCTTGACTTTTAAACAATCTCAACTTTATACAACTTGAATGAAGCCCGCTTAGGCTGTCATAACAAAATCCCATGGACTTGGTGACTTAAACAAAGGATATTTACTTTCTCACATGTATGGAGGCTGGACACCTGAGCTCAGGTGCCAGCATGGTTGGGTACTGGTGGCCGCTCCTGGGCTTGCAAATTACCATCTTCCCGCTGTGGCTAACAGAAAGACAAAGCCTTCTTCTTCTTCAGCACTAATCCCATGATGAGGGCCCCGCTAGTGGGACCTCACCTAACCCGTCACCTCCCGAAGGCCCTCTTCTAGTCAGCTTTTTTGCAGCTGTGACCAAAAGACCTGACAAGAACGATTTTAGTGGAGGAAGTTTATTTGGGCTTATGGTTTCAGGGGTGCCGATCCTTAGATGGCCGACTCCACTGCTCTGGGCCCAAGGGGATGCAGGACATCAGGATGGAAGGTATAGAAGAGGAGAACGACTCAGGACATGACAATCAGGAAGCAGAGAGAGAGAACCCCACTCACTAGGGCAAAATATGAGCCCCAAAGTACACCCCAAGGACCTGCCTCCGTCAGCACACCCTACCTGCCTACAGTTACCACCCAGTCATTCCCTGTCAGCAAGTAAGTGTGCCGATGAGGTCAAGACTCGCACAACCCAAACACCTCACCTCTAAACTTCCCAGCATGACTCACACATGAGCTTTTGGGGGACAAAACACATCTATACCATAATAAGCCCCATCTCCAAATATCACCAGATTGGGGGCTGGGCTTTACCATGAATTTTAGGAGGACGCATCCCATCCATAACGCACCCCAATGCCTTTCCTGATATTTAAGTGCCCACACACGAATGAACATTGTGGACGACCGTGTGCTGCTCTCGGGCAGCCAGCGCAGTTGCCTGGTCCACTCACCAGCATGTGCGCTCACCCACTGCTGGTACCGACGTCCGCTCCCCTCTACACCAGGGATCGGACAAGGGAAAACAGTAATGAGGGTACTTATAACTGAGAAAAGGGGACTGAGTAGGTTAGTGAACAGCACAAAGTACTCAGTCCTGATGCACCACAGGATTGATGTTTTCAGATGTAAACAAAGAATAAACATCATAAAAAAATACTGATACATATGGACCTTGACTTATGATTGGGTCACACTCTGGTAAACATTTTAAGTGGAAAATAAATTAAGCTGAAAATACGTTTATGTCCCAATAAATCCATCATGTGGTTGAGAAGTTTTAAGTTGAACCCTCATACGTCAGGGACTACCTGTACAGTGACTAATCGGTCCAAAAGGCAGGCTTTAACACGTGCATATTTGACATTTCTAGGGATGAACATACCTCCTGCTCCTCCCTCATCGTCAGGATGCACCAAGACCTCACTCGTCGGAATAGCACAGGCTCCATCCAGGGCTCTCGAGCTTCGCCAGCACACTGGAATCCACAGGGATCCTTTGAAAAACACAGTTTCTATTTCTTTTTTTTTTTTTTATAGCTTTATTTTATTTTTATGTGGTGCTGAGGATCGAACCCAGTGCCTCGCGTGTGCTACGCGAGCACACTACCACTGCACCATTACCCCAGCCCCATGGTTTCTATTTCTAACACTAGATATTCTTATTTAATTGGTAAGGGGGACTCAGGCATTAGGAACTGTGAAAGCTCCTGAGGAACTGTAATGTGCAGCACAATTTGGGAATCACCAGGCTCTTATCCTGGGGATAAAACACATCTCCAAATATCATTGGCTTAAAAATCTAAAACACATTTCTCATTCACACTATAAGTCCAACATGAGTCAGAAGGGGGACTTAGCTCACTGGAGTCATTCAAGGCCACCATTTGCAACACTGTCCTTTCAACTCCAGGCCTCAGGGACCAACACAGCCAGGGAGGAGGCACAAAGAGCCATGGCTCACAAATGCTTTTGCTCAGAAAGGAGACAGCTTGCTTCTCTCTAGCATTTCATCAGCTGAAGCACTTACCTACACCTAACTTTTGGGAACTAATTCTCCACGTGCCCAGGAGAGGAAAACAAGAAACAGCGGTGAGCACAGGGATCTCCTGTTTTCACACCATCTACACTGAACGCTTGTTTTTATAATGTTCCTTGGCCACAGCTTTCTGTTCCAAGTCTTGAGTCCTTTCTACTTCATGTCATGAACCAATTTACAAATCTACTAATAAATATACCTACAAATAATTTGACATTTCTAAATAATACACAATTCTGAATGATGCCTTGTCCTCCTTCGTAACTTACACTGTACCACATAAACTCTTGACAAACTGACCCATGTAACTTGAACAAAAAGTGTGAAGGCTATCCTTCCAAGCCTGGCTTGACTTGGTTGGCTGCTGAGTAGGACCTAGAGAAGCAGCTCCATGTGTGAGCTCATGTTCCTCTTTCCCACCCCCTTGCAGAACAAAACACACACCTTTGGTAAGACTAAACAGCAAGGTTTACCACAGTCATCCCTACCACTTTATCACTGACAAACTCGTGTGTGCATCATGCTGGGGACTGACCCAGAGGCCCATGCATGGTGTAAGTGCTCGACCACTGAGCCACATCCCCAGCCCTATTTTGTGTTTTATGTAGAGACAGGGTCTCACCAAGTTGCTTAGCGCCTCGCCCTTGCTGAGGCTGGCTTTGAACTCGCAATCCTCCTGTCTCAGCCTCCCAAAGTGCTGGGATTACAGGCGTGTGTCACCATGCCAGGCCCCAGTTATTTTTATTTTTTTGAGATAGGGTCTCGCCACGTTGCTTACGGCCTCACTAAATTGCTGAGGATGGCCTTAAACCTGCTCTCCTCCAACCTCAGGCTCCCAAATTGCTGGGATTATAGGAATGTGCAACCATGCCAAGCTATAATTACTACAGGACTATTTTTTTTGCAGTGTAGGAGGTTGAACCCACGGCCTCAAATATTTAGGTAAGTGCTTTTGCTCTACCACCAAGCCACATATTAGTCCAATAAAAAACTGAACTGACAAATTTAAAGGCAAAAACATTTAAATTTAAAATGTCTTTATTCATTTACATAGCAAATACTGTCCTCTGCTAAAAAAACAAAGTCTCTCAATCTGTTAACTTAGCTAAAAATCTCATGTATCTTTTCTTCATCATGTATTGACATGATACAGGATGCAGGATATAGAACCCAATTTAATAAACATTAAATAATTTCATATATATTTGGAATCTTGCATAACTCCTTAAAATTACAGACCAACATTAAATATGGGCACATGGATATTCCATGAATACCAATGGGTTTCACAGAAAATGTATTTGCACTGGTTTACGGTAACCACCTTGCTCTCTGAATCTTTAAACACCCAATTCCAAATCTTCCAGCTCCTGGAGAAGGGCTTTCTCTTTTTGAATTTTCTCCAACTAGAAAAATTTAAAACAGTGAGGTTATTAAATAGGAAATAAAATAATTATTAGCTATGTAACTGAACAAACTTAAGAGAAAGAGATTAGGAGAAACCACTTAGAGAAGGAATATTGCTTATACTTTATCAGGTCTACTGGTAAACAGATTAAAAAGCATGAAGAAGAAAACAAATTCTAATTTGGAATCTGTGGTGAATCAAAAGGGCAAAGGACAGCTTCTGTCTCACTATGCCCCTTTCAGTCCAGTGAAATTCCCACTCCTCATTTGGGCTTAATAGTGCTGAAGAAAGAGAAGGAGAAAGGTGACAGGGCAGCACAACTTGAGCCACAGGAAGGAAAAGACTTCACAGTTTTCTAAAGAAATGCCCTTATTAGCTGGGTGCAGTGGCACAAGTCTGTAATCCCAGCACTTAGGGAGGCTGAGACAGGAGGATCACGAGTTCAAAGCCAGCCTCAGCAATGGCGAGGTGCTAAGCAACTCAGTGAGACCCTGTCTCTACATAAAACACAAAATAGGGCTGGGGATGTGGCTCAGTGGTCGAGTGCCCCTGAGTTCAATCCCTGGTACCAAAAAAAGAAAGAAAAGAAAAAAGAAAAAAAGAAATGCCCTTATTTTCAGCAGCTCCGGCACCAGTGCCCTTCGGAAACAGTGACTCACTAACCATGATCTACATCAGGTCTTCCCTACTAAAGTTTAAAACTGGTTCCAAGTAAAAGTTATTAAAAGAATATGGCATACGGTTTCCAAAACAAGTTAAACCCACGTGCTCATTTTCCTGATTAAATAATTGCTTATAATAAATAGGGAAGGATGGTAATGACTAAGAGCCCAAGGGAAATATGCAGAAAATACCTGGTTTTTTTCTAGCTGCTTTCCAGCTGCTGCTTGTTCTTTCAATTGTTCAATAGCTTTCAGTTTCTGTAAGCATCAAACAGGGGTCAAGAGGAAGAAAAGGCGCAGCCTAATGCAAATTTTCTTATTATTAACTCAATCACATGAATATGAAACTTGAATAAGAAGAATTTTCTGATATTTCTATAAAAAATGGCCTGTGAAAATGCTGGGGAAACTATTTTTTTAAAGTTAAATATAAAACCAGACATATTAGGGCTGGGAACATAGCTTGGTTTCACAGGGCCCGCCGGGCAGCGTGACGTCCTCGGTTCCATCCTCAGCACCACAAAAGTAACAGAAATAAAACCGTGCAAGTTAAAAACTAGATTTGGCAAAATATTTTGTGAAGCTTTTAATTAAGTTACCATTAAATACATCACTAATTTTGCCATTTGTTTTGACACCCATCACACCTGGATGACGACAGGAGGTGGGCACAACCCCACCTGTTTTATTTATATATATAAATACTTTATATATATATATATATTTTTTTTTCCTTTTTGTACAGGAATTGAACTCAAGGGTGCTCAACCACTGAGTCACATTCCCAGCCCTATTTTGTGTTTTATGTAGAGACAGGGTCTCACTGAGTTGCTTAGCGCCTCGCCATTGCTGAGGCTGGCTTTGAATTCACGATTCTCCTGTCTCAGCCTCCCAAAGTGCTGGGATTACAGGTGTGTGCCACTGCACCTGGCCTGTTTTATATTTTTTATTTTGAAACAAAATCTTGCCAAATTTCCCAGGCTCAATTGAACTTTGAATCCTCCCGCCTCAGCCCCCCGAGTCCCTGGGGTTGCAGGTGTGTACTACGACTAAGGCTGTAAGAGGACCTCATAATACAGTTAGGAAGGACTCAGAAAACTACTTTACCTACAGAGCAAATTTCATAAATTAATAAACTTCTCTTTGTCTTTTTCTTCAACTTTAAAACTGGGACAAAATATCACAGATCTCTAAAGAAATAGTGAGTAAAGTGTCAGCATTTTCTGTACAAATGCACATTATTTATTACTCCAAAAATTAATAAAAGTAGCAATAGCCTTTAAGCATTTGTGATGAGAACTAAAATGAGTGCCATCCTGAAGTACAGTATTTCACAGTGAGAAAACAGCGACGCAAACATCTTAGCTACCTGTTGTCAGGCATCTAAGCACTACTATCTGTCTTGATGTGATTCTCAAGTACATTGTTTTCAACATACACATCTGTTTCTCATTTAAATCTCTTACCTTCTTTAGGTTCTTAATTTTTTTGTCTACTTCAGGGTCACCACAAGCTGCCCGAGAGGCAGTGCTCCGTGATGTGCTCTGTGCAGCAGGAGTCGGTGCCAAATCTGGACTCTTGTCATTTTTTGCTTCCTACAGGAAATATTTTTAAAAATTCAATTGTAAAAAGGATGGATGGTGCTAGGAAGAAGAGTGGCACTGTACTCACCAACAGACCACCCAGCTCTAAAGCCAAGCGCCACAGAATGTCTTCCTCTTCCTCCCTTTATAAAAGGGAGGCTGCACTGCTTCAGGCTGGCCAGAGTGATTCCTGTTGGCCCCTCCCTCCTAGCTGAAGGACCACTACTCAAGCCACTTACACAGCCCCAGGGTGCCCCGCACTCTTGCCTCCTTGCCTGTGTACATGGTCCCTATGTCTAGACTACTTTCCCCACAAGTCACCTGACTGACCCGACCTAACCTGTAAGCCTCCTGGAAAGTTTCCACACCCCAGGTCTCCCCCACTTGGTAGGCATCCCCCAAGATAGCTGGCTCTTCAGCCAGTACTTGTGTGATTGCATATGCTACATAAATGAAAAGAGCAAAACCACAACTCTCCTCTGTAATCATAAGATATATGCTTTGACAAGAGCAGGAAAAAAGCCACTCAGGTCTTTCCAGGTGAAGGCTGGGTCACGCCTTCTTCCTTCTGAAGTCCAGTGGAACACAAAATGCCCCAGGCCTTGGAACCCTTCAGTATAGGAAATTCTCAACTCCCAAAGTGTCCAGGGAAGAACACAGATCGGGTGTCACTCTACATCGCCAACTCTAAAAGAGCCTGCCTAAAACTTTGTAAAGACGACAGGACTTAGTCACTTTTTACAAGTCACGTTGGTGTCGCTTTTGTACACCACAGGAGATACTGATTCCTCACCGACTACGTGAGGACACACATGTAAGCACTTGAGTATTCAGAAAGAAAATACTTAGCTTTTATTTTTTATAAAAAATTTCCCCCCAGTACTGGGAATTGAACCCAGGGCCTAGCACATGCTAGGTAAGCACTCTACCACTGAGCTACAGCCTCACTGCACCCCCGCCCCTGGCTTTGATTTTACTTTAAGACAGGGTCTCCCTAAGTTGCCCAGGCTAGTCTCAAACTTGCTATCCTCTTTCCTCATCCTCTCAAGTAGCTATGATCATAGGTGTGTCTCACCGTGCTCAGCATTAGTTTCTATTAAGGAGCCTATAAATTTTGATAATATGAAATGTGGTATTTTTCATTTTTCATAATATAAAAATACAGGATAGGAGGGGCTAAAAGAAGAAGAGGATACTTTGCCCACTAACATTCACTCCTGGCCAGGCACAGTGGTGCACACCTGTAATCCAAGCAACTCAGGAGGCTGATACAGAAAGATTCCAAGTGCAAGGCCAGCCTCAGACACTTGGTAAGACCCTGTCTCAAAATATAAAATAAAAAAGGGACGAGGATAAAGCTTAGTCGTAAAGCACCCCTGGGCTCAATCCCCAGTACCCAAAAGAGAAGAAATCCATTCTGATGTCAGATAAAAATTAAAAACTTCAGATGTGATGAGCTGAGAATGTGTCTTTTATAGGAAGGAAAATTAAGGTTATGTGAAAAAATATTAAAATTAGGTAAAACATGATATTTAATTTTCCACCACAAACTAACCAAGAATAAGTTAAAATGTCTGCTTTATTATACTTAAATTCTGCTCATGTATACATGAAAACATAAAATTCTTAAGTCTCAACTCTTTATGGTAAAGTTAATAAGCTGACAAAATCACCACCAGTTTATTACCTACATACCTGTGCTATTTTTGGCTTTTTAATCCAGTTCGGACTAGAAGATCCAGGCAGGATATGATCCTCTCTTGGGCCATTTAGCTCATTCAATCATAAAGCCATAACTTTACTGACTCTGGTCAGTCATCTTAAGACACACATTCACAGAGTACCTGCCAGGTAAAAACCCTCTGCCCTCACCTGAAAAGCAGAGAGACCTTTGCAGTGATGGATCAGTGGCACCAACCTTCCTAAACAACTGTAGGTGTTTGTACGACTTCACTGGGTGCACTTGGGGACTTCTGTAACTACTATGTTTTAAATTAATGGCACTTTTTTTTTTGAGAGAGACAAAGACTACCTTTAAGAAAATTTAACTATTTTAAAAGTATTTTTTCTAAATAAGACATACTGATTCTATAATCCTTCCAAATTTTATGTGGAATTTTTATGTCAGAAAAGCATATAAAATAAACAACTAATATTTAATCACAAAGAAATCTTCATCAGCAATGGTCATATTAAAATACCTTTGAGCCAGGTGTGGTAGCGCACGCCTATAATCCCAGCACTTTGGGAGGCTAAGACAGGAGAAAACACAAAATAGGGCTGGGAATGTGGCTCAGTGGTTGAATACCCCTGAGTTTAATCCTTGGTACCAAAAAAAACCCCCCTCTTTTGATAATGAGGAAGAAAATTTGCTTATGAAAACAGAGGGAAATCTCTGGAAGAGCAATCTGATCCACCAGTGATTATGAAGATCCTGATTTCTAATATCCAGCCCCAGCAGAGATCCCTGACCACACTGCCAGAAGGACACGGCTTGCTTTTATACAAATCTAATGCATGGAATACATCTTTTTACTTGAAATAACCCAAACCTGACCTATTAAAAGATATTTCTGGAGATGAAACATATTAACTACAAAAGAGAACAATGATATTTTATAAAAGCCCAGATTTTAGCAGAATATGGTTACATAATATAATTCTCTTAAAATAGTATTATCTACCAAAACACCTAAAGCAACCTAGCCCTGTTAACATTCAAGTATTACCAGCAAGACTGTCCAAGTGACACAGCAATTAGCTATTAGAAACCCATGCCACTGCTGTGGCCTGAATGTTGGTGTGGAGTTTCATGCCAGTGAGATTAACAGGCGGGGCTGTGGGAAGTGACTAAATCACAAAGCTTCCACCCTGTGAGTGGATTATTACCCTTAAAAGCCTCAAGGAGCTCCCCTGACCCTTCCACCACAGGAGAACACACAGAAGATGATGTTAATGAGAAACAAGTCCCTCCAGACACTGAATCAACTGGAAGCTTGTTTTTAGGCCTCTAGAAATATGAGGAATGAATTTCTGTTGCTTACAAATCCCCAGTCCATGGTATTTTCTTATAGTACCCGCTCTGTCTGAACCTAAAAATGCAGTCACTATGGCCTCACTAACCAGATATTCCCAGTCTAGATGATCACACCACCACCACGAGCCATATGGTATCACAATTTCTTTTTTCTTTTTTTTTTTTGATACCAGGGACTGACTCAGGGGCACTCGACCACTGAGCCACATCCCCAGCCCTATTTTGTGTTTTATGTAGAGACAGGGTCTCGCTGAGTTGCTTAGCACTTCGCTGTTGCTAAGGCTGGCTTTGAATTCATGATTCTCCTGTCTCAGCCTCCCAAAGTGCTGGGATTACAGGCGTGTGCCATCGCATCTGGCTGCTGCTGCTGCTTCTTTTTAAAAAATATTTTTAGTTGTAGATGAACACAATGCCTTTAACTAATTTATTTATGTGGTGCTGAGGATCAAACCCAGTGTCTCACACATGCTAGGCAAGTGCTCTACCACTGAGCCACAACCTCAGCTCCCAGTATCATAATTTCTTTGTCAATTATTACCCTGGTATGATTTTTCAACTATAAAATCAAATAAACATATACTTCAAAGAAAGCAAACTAGATCATTTCACAGTTTCCACCAAAAGGGTCTTCAACAAGGAACACACTACATAATCCTCCCAGAATCTGAGGTTTTGAGTTTAGATCTTAAATATTTCCCAAAGGTCCATGTGATAAAGACTTGATGCTCAAGGTGATGGAGAGCCTTTAGGAGGTGGAATCAAAGGGAAGGTTCTCAGGCCACTGGGGACATGCTCTTGAAGAAAAGTGGGACACCAGCCCCTTTCTCTTCCTCTCTGTTCTCTTGCTCATGATAAGGTGAGCAGTTTTGCTCTACCACAGGTTTCTACCATCATGTGCTACCCACCACAGGCCCAAAGCCACAGGGCCAAGAGATCGTGGACTGAAACTCTAAAACGGTTCTAAATAAACTTTATGTCTTTATAAGGTGATTACCTCAAGTATTCTGTTATAGTGATAGAAAATTAATTATCACCCATCATACAAACTGGATTATTTAGATATTCACAGACAAACAAAAAAGAAATTCTGGCTATTTAAGTCTAACTCCAACTACATTTTATAACATAACAGTCAAATCTTCAAGACCACAGTTCATTAAACTTAGAGGTTCAAAGCCAAAATTTAACTGATTTTCTCCTTGATTTGTCTGTTTTATTTTGAAGAGATTAGTATCCCAAATACCTGCTTGGCAGCTTTCTTAGCTTCATGCTTCCTTTGATTTTTAAGGGCTGTTTTTGATAATGGCTTATCATTTCCTGGTTGTGGTTTCATATTCTGAGGCGGTTCCTCTTCATGCTATGGAAATGTAAAATGAACAATTGTGCAATGGAGTCCACGTTTTTAAAAACACACATAATAACAAATGACATGCTTTTGTTAGTACAGGATAAGCTTATTTTACCATTTTATTTTAAGATCACTGACAAAGATCACTGCAATACTCTTATTAGTAGTGGCATACTCCAACTGTCAGAATGGATTTGAAAAGGATCTTCCTATTTGTTTATATATACCTTTCAGTTTTCTGAAAATTCATTTTAGTTTTATTTAAACAATGGAGTTTTCTTAGTACAACTAGAGACACAGGAGTCTTAAGAAACTGGACACCAAAAGCAGCTTCTTTGACACCTGTTCTGACTGCTGTCAACGGAAACCCAGTTGCCACACATTTTTTTTCATGCAAGGAATCACTTGCCAGGCAAGCCTTCACTTGTAAAACCAGAGATCAGAAAGACGACACAATGGTTTCCCCTGAGATGGTGATGAGACCCAAGGCCTGGCACGTGCCAGGCAGTGCTCTGCCCCTGAGCCACAGCCCAGACCTGCCATGTTCAAATACAAGTTAAGCAGTCACAGACACTTTGTTGAGCCAAGGAGGAAGGGTTGGTCTTTTGTTTTTGTAGAAATGGGGACTGGCATAAGAAAGATGTACGAATATTTAATTTCAAAGCATCTACTTCCCCAAGTGCTATCTGTGCATCCAATGGACTTGAAAAGACCAGTTTACAGCTTTTGTACGATGACCTTCATAACAATACCAGCAACACTGTTGCTTATTCTTGGAGCACCTTTATTTCTTAACACCATCCCAGAAACCCTGGGTATTAACTATACTCTTCCCAGAGCTCTGAAATGCTAACATTTTTTAAAAATACTAGAATCATGGGGCTGGGATTGTGGCTCAGTGGTAGAGTGCTTGCCTTGCATGCATGAGGCACTGGGTTCGAGCCTCAGTACCACATAAAAATAAATGAATAAAATAAAGATATTTAAAAAAAAAATACTGGAGCCGGGTGCGGTGGCTCAAGCCTGTAATCCCAGCACTTAGGGAGGCTGAGACAGGAGAATCACGAGTTCAAAGCCAGCCTCAACAACGGCGAGGCGCTAAGCAACTCAGTGAGACCCCGTCTCTACATAAAAAACACAAAAATAGGGCTGAGGATGTGGCTCAGTGGTCGAGTGCCCCTGGGTTCAATCTCCAGTACCAAAAAAACTGGAATCTGACGGATTCTGTGGTCATAACTTTACAGCAAAGGTGGGTAATTCATGGCCTAAAGACAACAAATGTGTGTTTGACCAAAAGTGCCTTCAAATTTCAGAAATTTCATGTAGGCATTCAGGTCCATGTTTTCTTGAAGTTCAAACACCTGGACAACTTGGACCGAGAATCCCCCATGGAAAGCAGCAGCTGTGGCGGCCCAGCTGCAGGGCCTCGGTGGCGGGCATGAACCCCCTGCTCACCAGGCTCTCCCACTCGCCTTGTCTTACACCACTGGCCTAGCCTGATTTCTAAAGAGTGACCTCTTTATCAGCTTAACGACGTGTGCAGCAGGCCCTTCGTGATCTGTGCTGTAGCATCTGAATTCTAATCAGGTACTAAGAAACACAAGAACCTAACATATATTCTAGAGAACTCTACACAGTGAAACTTTTTTTCCTACCAAAGTAGTAAAACTTCACCTACCAGTCTGGAGTTGGTGCTCGGCTTACTTCTCAAAGCTGGAGGTCTGTAAGCTGTGGCAGCCTTCGGCTCCTCACTGCGCACTTCGCTTGGAACTGCCTGGTACGTTATTCTTTTTGCTGGAAATATTCCATCCAAAAATGGCTGCCAAGAGACCTGCCACAATTCTGCATTTGACGGCATGTCATGCTTGTGCAAGATAGAGCCCGTGTAGTGCCAGACCTTGTACCCATTGTTGACGCGTAACCGGGGAGCACATGTGGCTGTTAAGATGTGCTCACCATCTGGGCACCATGCAAAGTACGTAGAATCAGAAGCCACTGGCTTAGAGATGAGTTTGTAGTTCTTCACATCCCACACTTCCATCTGTCCCCTCAGATTTCCAAACCCAGCTAGGACTAATATGTGTCCGTGAGGGCTGAAGTAGGCTGCATTGCGAGGCCCAGTGCCAAAGTCGAACACAGGATCACACTTCAGGTTGAAAACCGTTGCTTTGGCAGGCATGAAGCCATAAACAGCACAAAATTCGGTAGAGCTAGAATTCCATGCTACATCATAGATGGGGCCACTTTTTGCTAGGAAAAGAATATAAGATCCAAATTAGAGATAAAGAATTACATGAATATAATATTAGCACAAGTTATAAATACACAGAACTCACAAACATATCAAACGGAAAAAAAAAACTTCCGAAAATTTCAAAGCCCATTAAAATTAGAATATTCTTAGATGATACATTATGGGCATTGATATATAATCATAAGTTTAAGAACTCTTATGGAATTCTAATTTCTTTTAAATAGTTGGCAATGTGGGCGCATGGAAACGAACATGAGTTTATTACTATTAATAACAAAACAAAACAAACAAAAAATCACTTTTCTGAAATGGGCTCTTGCTCTGTGCCCAAGCTGGTCTCAGCTCCTTAGCTCAAGGCCCCCTTGCCTCAGCCTCCCAACGGCTAGGTCCAGGACTTCCGGCCCATGTGAGCATGCCTGGCAAACGTTTCTCCTTATTTTGAAGGGATAATGTATAAAATGGTAATAAAAATACAAACTATAAAGATATGCATGCCACAAAAATAAGTCCCTCTACACCCAGGGAATCCTCGCCCTGTTATATTCTTGTATATCCTTTCAGAATATTTTTGTTGAAATAAAGCATCTGTCTCCTAAATACACACACACGTGACAGTTCCAGGCCTGTTACTCATCCAGTTCTCCACCGCAGGGGTGTCCAACACAGGCACATGAGGCTGGCCACACTTTCTCAGCTGCGTCACATTCCATCACCAGCCTGCTGCCTCCTGGCCCCAGAGTGTGCACAGCGTATCTGCAGACGTACCGCAGTGAGCTACAAGGGCGTGCGCTGACTGGCCTTTGAACTTGTGATTCTCCTGTCTCAGCCTCCCAAAATGCTGGGATTACAGGCTTGAGCCACCGCGCCCGGCTACCACTTCATCTCTTGTTTTAATGAACTTAATAATAGTTTTAACATGCTACCAGGTCCCTGACTTTTTTCTATTTTGAATTGAACATATATAAGTAGAATATGGTACCAAAAAAAGGGGGGGAGATTGCCTCATTCAGGAAGTTCTAACTACCTGCATGCTGGCATAATACTAATAAATTAATTGGGTTCTGTCAAATTGGGTATGCGTAATAATTTTAAGTTTCTTGATTAATAGGAACTATATCTTAAGTTATTAAAGAATTTGAGTTCTATTATCTGACCAAGATTTGGATCATAGCATGTTTGTGGCACATTATTTTTTTACATCGTTGTTTTGTCAAAGGAAGACAAAGGCATACTCACGTAACTGCACCACAGCACTCTCTCCGTTTGTTGCGATGTAGTGCAGTGTCTGTTCTCCATAGTACGAAGCTCCTGTCTTGTCAACATCTGTACTCGCTATCACCAGCACAGCTGTAGCTGTAACAGCAAACACTTTAGATTTAAAACAAGCCATCACTGATGCTTTTTTAATACATGTAGATGTCTAAATCCAATTAACACATGATAAACAAAGTGAGGAGTAAAATACATTTACCACACCTTTTTTGTTCCATAGCATTGTAACCTTATCAGCTTTAAAGAAACTCTTATTGGCTAAAGCTGCATGAGGCCCAGCAAAGTTGGGGTACTGATACAGTCTGACAAATGAAGGTGCACCCTTACTTCCTGGAACATAGACAGCCACCTAATAGACAAACAAATAATTAAATCATCTCTTAATCTTCTCAAGTATGTAAAGAATGATGGATGTGTTTTCACAGTTACCAAAATAATTAGGAAAAGACTTAATTACATAATATTTCACGTTAACCAACAAAAACAGCAATTACCTTATATGGTTGTGGCCCAGGTGATAAAACAAAATCATTAATTTTTTGCAAATGTAATTTATTTGCAATTGTTTCTAAAAGAAAAGAATAAATGGTGTTAGATTGATAAGAGCCACTAACAGGAACATGTTAAACTCTGAATGCACTATAAAAAGTCACTGTAACTACATACTAATACTGCTCATCACGTGGGTGAGACCTGCTATTGCAACGTAGCGCCGTGTTTGTTCTCCAAAGTGCAAAAGGCCTGGGTGGCAGCAAGGCAGACACAGGCTTGAATTCCTACTCGGTCATTTACAAGCTGTACAAGTTCGGGCAGTAACAGATTATACCACCTCACTCCCGGGGACTGTTTTTAAGAACACAGTGCCAGGCACAAGGTATGCATTTAATAAATGTCGGTCACTGGGTTAGATTCTCCAGCACTGCAGAAAAAGAAAACTGTTCTCAGTTCTGTTCAACCCCTGAGATAAAGCAGTCTTGGAATCCACGAGATGGGAAGGATCAATCTCGGCCTGCTACGGCAGAATGAGAGCACGGACATCCTGTGGCCAGCGTGTGACAGACACATCACAATCACGATCAAACAACAGAAACAACGGCTGATATTTACTGAGTGCTTCCTCTATGCGAAGCAGCTGGAATCCACTACTGCCCTAGCTAACTCTTTTCCCTAATGGAGAAAAGAGTTCTTTCTTTTCTTAAAAAAAATTTTTAGTTATACATGGACACAGTGTCTTTACTTTATTTACTTATTTTTATGTGGTGCTGAGAATTGAACCTAGTGCCTCACATGTGCGAGGCAGGCGCTCTGCACTGAGCCACAACCCCGGCCTAGTTATTGCTTTCTTTATCCCATTTCAAAGGTCAACAGGTGTTCAGAAGCAGCACTCCACACGGCCTAACTGGTGGCTCTCCTACCTTTGGCATGCTAACCAAGAGACAAGACCAGAAGGAGGCTAAACCAAAAACAGCGGGGCAGGAGCGTGGAAAGCAGGGAGATGAAGCACGTGCCCCACAGCCGGCAGCTGCTGGAGATCAGTCCACAAACCATCTCTGGTGCCTGTGAACACTTACTTACCAATACCTATCCTATGACATGCTCACAAGTGCACAATTGTAATGTGGTACTCTATAAACGAATGAACAAAACTGCAATCTTTTTTCTTTATGTTATTTTTAGGGGCAGGGAATGTAATTTGTGGTCTAGTGGTTGGTTGGGGTTTTTTTTTGGTACCGGGGATTGAACTCAGGGGCACTCGACCACTGAGCCACATCCCCAGCCCTATTTTGTTATCTGTTTGTTATCTGTAGAGACAGGGTCTCACTGAGTTGCTTATTGTCTTGCCATTGCTGAGGCTGGCTTTGAACTTGTGATCCTCCTGCCTCAGCCTCCCAAAGTGCTGGGATTACAGGCGTGCGCCACCACGCTGGGCTTAGGTGTCCACTTTTGTATTTGAAATTCTATATAGTAAGACATTTTAAAAATCTGTGTTACAGAATTTCAACAGCAATTAAGCTTAGCAAGAGACATTCTAATCTCTTAATTTAACATCAATTATCAAATAATAAAAAGTTGTCATCAAATAAAATTTTTGTTACTGAATTTCATTGGTATTTGGATTTGCAAAGAATTATGCAAGTGGGTGTAATAGCAATTACTGATTAGCAAATTAGTAATATTTAGGAGAACCCTTTGATGCCAAATAAGATAATGAAAACTTCATACATTTAAAGTAAATAATAAAATTATTTCATAAATCTTTCCATACCAAAATTGTTGTTTTCAAAGAAGTGAACTTCATTGTTAACATTTCGGGCACAAATAATTTCATCTTCTGACCAGGATGGACACCTGTTTCGAAACAAAAACAGTATCAGAGGGCAGCATCATGTCGCCTGTGACTGTTCACCAGGTAAGGGGAACACCCACCAAGTCAGCTACTAATAGTCTTACTAAACAATGTATATACAGGAAAATATTGTTCCTTTCTTTTTAAAGACAAAATGAAGATCACATTTTTACTCTTTTACTTTCTTATATACAATATCCTTACAAGATCTATATTTTGTTCTAGGTATTTTCAAAAATCAATACCAGGGAAATAAATATTACACCATATTTAAAATATTATGTAAATAATTAGTACATTAAAGCATTCATTTACCAATTTTGCATTTTTTTCTGTATGAAAGATTTTAAACATGTCCCAGTCTTCACATCATAAAGCTGTAGGTTGGGTAACCCAGCTGTGCCATCTTTAGAAGCTGCAATAAAAACAGAAAGAAAAACTTATGGACTGTCTCCTAACAGCTGTAAAAAAAATTCAGACTTAGAAAAAAATTGAACAGGAGTATGAAGATTAAATTAAAAAGTCTCCTTAAATCAACTCTCTAGTCTTCCTTATGGAGTTAGTCACTCATTCCCCAAGCTATCACAATACACATGACAGCTGCTTGAGCCAAACCAGCATCTCTGAGATGGAGTCATCACTGCAGGTTTTAGAATACTTGAGATTTCTTATTTATTAAGTTTGAAATGGATTTCTGTTAAACAGATGGATTAAATCATGAAAGTCTGAGTATTTGTTATGAAAAAAAAGTTACATACAACGATTCATGAGTCTCAATTTCCCTCTCATTTACTTGGAACAATAAGATTCATTACAGTTGATAACTCTTAAAAGAACAAAACCTAGGTTTATGACCCAACAATGACTTTTATTACTCATTTTTAAAGCACAGCTACATAAAATGTTCATATAGTATCTTATCATGAAATATTTAAATGTATTAGAAAACAGCACACCATTTCCAACAGTTATATAACTGTTAGAAACATCTTAGATGTTATATCTATGATGCTTCCTTTCACTTAATAATGATCACATTTATCAGTTATTCTTCTTCTTAATCTTTAAAGATCTTCCCTAGCCAGCAGTTATTTACTTTTTAAATTTTCTCTTGATCTTTTCCTGTTCTTCTATCTCATGATGGATCTTTCTGCTAACTTATATATACAGTAGTTCCCCCTTATCTATTGTTTCAGTTTCTGAGGTTTCCGTTATCTATAGTCCACCAAGGACCAAAAATATTTTTTAAAGTATTTTTTTAGTTGTAGATGGACACAATATCTTTATTTTCTTTCTTTTTATGTGGTGCTAAGGATTGAACCCAGGGCCTCATGCATGCGAGGCAAGCACTCTATCACTGAGCTACAATCCCAGCCCCAAGGACCAAAAATATTAAGTGAAAAATTCGAGAAATGAACAGTTCATAAGTTTTAAATTGAGTGCCATCCTGACTAGCAATGATGAAAACGCTGCCATCCCACTGTCCCCCTTGGGACACACATCTCCCATGCATCTAGGGTTTTCCTGTTGCATCCACATGCTATCTACCCTCTGGTCGTTTGGGAACCATCTTGGTTACCACATTGATGCTGGAGCACATATCACTCATTTATTTACACAATAATGGCTCCAATCACAAAAGTAGTAATGCTGGAAATTTGAATATGCACATAAAGTGCTTCCCTTAAGTGAAAAGTTGGAGAGTTCTCAACTATTCAATGTAAGGGAAAAAAATGTATGCTTAAGTTGTTAAGATTTCCAGTAAGATCAAATCTTCTACCCATAATTTGTTTCCAAAGAGAAATTCATGTTAATTTTGCTGTCACACTTCAAACTGTAAAAGTTACAGTCACAGTGCATGAGAAGTACTCAGTTAAGATGGAAAAGGCATTCAATTAAAAGATTAAAATTAATTAAAAGATTAAGTACTATCTGCAGTTTCAGGCATCCACCAAGAACAAAGCCCCTGTGGATAAGGGAAATGACCTTATCTTAAAATTACTATTAGTATGTTGTATTGGGAGAATAAGACATTACTTGTTGGTTACAAATACAAACAACATTTACAATTACATAGGCAAATACTGTCTTATAAGCTGTAAGTCTCCTTTTTCCCCCCACTAAATTGGTCCTGGCAGAATAGGTATACAACAGGAGAATACTTACTAGTGTAAGGCTGCCACGTTGCCAGAACAGTGTTTTTTGGCGAGAATTCAAGGCAAACTGCCTTTGGGAGGTCGAAGGAGTGCAGTAGTCCCTTGTTAGTGATATTGATAATATTTACTCTGGTTTCAAAAGAAATTACTTCAGCAATGAAATATCATTTTATAATATTTTTTAATAACCAAAACATTCATACCTATTTTCAAATACGGATCACTTCAAAATGTCTTTTTCATAAAAACCAATTTTAAGTTAGTTCTAGAAAATATCCAAGAAACATCTTAACTTAAAAAAAAAAAGACATTTTACAAAAAAGCCCCTATGGCAGACTGATGCGGGGAAAGAATATAAGATTAGCAGAAAGATAAAAGATTTGCTTTCTGAAAAGGAGACAAGTCCGATGAGTGAACACAAAGCAAGCTACAGACGAAAAGATGGGAGTGGGGGAGAAAGGGCGAAGCTACAGAGAAGCTGAGGGGGCCGACCCAGGCAGGCGGAGGGGCAGGGAGCAGCGAAGCGCACCGTCCTCATCCGAGTGCGCGGAACCAGGGCAGCTCCAGGGCAGCTCGGGGAGCCGGGAGGGGGCCGCGGTGTCTATCAGTATCTCAGAAGCAGTCGCCAAAGACACACCAGGGCGGGGTACAGGGACAAGACGACGATGGCCACAGAGCAGGAGCAGTTCCACGCTGACTCCGCACAGCAGTCTCATCAGCTCTATTTTTGAAATGGTTGAGTTCAGACTCTAACACCCAGCAGGGCACAGTAGCTCCCTGTGACCTGGGGCTGCAGGGGGAGCAGAGGGCAGCAGCAGGAGGACGGAGAGGTCAAAGCCAGCCTTAGCAAAAGGAGGCGCTAAGCAACTCAGCAAGGCCCTGTCTCTACATTAAATATAAAACGGGCGATGGATGTGGCTCCGCGGTTGATTATTCGGTTCAATCCCAGGTACAAAAAAAACTAGTTCATGATTTGCTCAAGATCACACCACTGATCCATGCCAGAGCCACGCTTCTGAAATCAGTTTGGCCTGACTTTTCTGTACATTAGCTTTTTAGAGTTAAAAAAAAAAAAAAGATATAAAAAGATATTCCATTTTATTCCAGAAATTGCTGAAAGAAACTTTTACTCTGGTTTGAAGAGGACACCAAGGTTAGGATAAGCAGTAACTGGTACGGGTGAAAGATCACAGCATACTGTTCACACACACACACACACACACACAAATTCTTTGTAAATTACATATTTTAAAATGACATGAGAATATGTAACAACAAATCCCACCACTGTGTATAACCATCATGTACCAATTAAAAAATATGGAAAAAAAAGCATAAAATGTCATGAAGCTTTCTTATTTTTTCTTTTTCTCTTTTTTTAAGTACTGGGGGTTGAATCCAGGGGCGCTTCACCACTGAGCCACATGCCCAGCCCTATTTTATATTTTATTAGAGACAGGTTCTGGTTCTCACTGAGTTGCTTAGGGCCTCGGTAAATTGCTGAGGCTGGCTTTGAACTTGCAATCCTCTTGCCTCAGCCTCCTGAGCCGCTGAGATTGCACGAGTGTGCCATGGCACCCAGCCTCTTGTTTTTTCTTGCTGACAGCTTTCAACAGTCATTCCTAGTTTAATGAAAAGTGTTTCTTTTAAAAATCCTATTTAAGGCAAAATCAGAGTTTGTGACTCAGTTACTACAAACTGAGCACAGACACAATCAACACACCATATTTGATTCTCATGCCCTGTAACATGAACCACCGTGGCCACAGCCATAAGGAAATAAATGCTAGCATCTGATATAAAGTATCTATTAAAATGATGGATAGGACATTTGAAAAGGCTTATGGGGGATACACGGAAAAGACTCCAACTTGAATCCAATAGAAGGCTAAGAAAGGATATAAATGAAATATATAAAATCATTCATAATAGTTGCCAAGGTGAAAATATTCAATACAGTAAGCCAGTACAATGAAGGATAACTTAAAAAAATAGAGCATGAAAAGAAGTATGGTATATCTCACTAGGCAGTAAATTTCTAATGACTCCAAAAGTATAAACTAATAATATGGATAAAAAATAAAACTTAAATATTCATAAGTAAGTTATTAAAAAAGATGTAAAATTTGATAATATAGCTGGGTGCTGTGGTGCACGCCTGTAATCCCAGCAGCTCGAGAGGCTGAGGCAGAAGGACTGTGAGTTCAAAGCCAGCCTCAGCAACTTAGCAAGGCCCTAAGCAACTCAGTGAGACCCTGTCTCTAAATAAAATGCAAAATAGGGCTGTTGATTGGGGATGTGGCTCAGTGCCTGAGTGCCCGAGTTCAATTCTCAGTAGCCAAAAAAACCCCTAAAAAACAAAAAAAAAAAAAAAACAAAATTGAGAATATCATTTCTTTGAGGCTAAGATTAAGACTATGTATTAACGTTGTAAATAAGACCCAATATGATTATATTGTTAGTAATTTGAGAGTAGCTGTTTAAGGGTTGAATTTAGTAACTAAAAAAACTGGCTTTTAAACTAAAGTAGCATATCTGATAGTACTTATAGTTACAAAAGGTGAATCAACTAATTCAACACATTTTCTTTAGTAATTATTATTATTTTAGTACCGGGGATTGAACTCACTCAGGGGCACTCTACCACTGAGCCACATCCCCAGCCCTCTTTTGTGTTTTATGTAGAGAGAGGATCTCACTGAGTTGCTTAGCACCTCGCCATTGCTGAGGCTGGCTTTGAACTTGTGATTCTCCAGTCTCAGCTTCCCAAAGTGCTGGGATGACAGGCTTGTGCCACCGCGCTCGGCTCTTTAGTAATTTTTAAAACTCATATTTAACCCAGTCTGACATAATAGTTGGAAAGAACATTTAAAATGTAGTTTCTAAAGTAATACATATGTTTTTCTGCATTTAAAAAACCTAATAGTACAGCCCCATCAATGTTCATAGCAGCTCAATTCAGAATAGTTAAGCTATGGAACCAACCTAGGTGTCCTTCAACAGATGAATGGATAAAGAAAATGTGGTATATATACACAATGGAATATTACTCAGCCATAAAGAAGAATGAAATTATGGCATTTGCCAGTAAATGGATGGAACTGGAGACTATCATGCTAAGTGAAACAAGCCAATCCCAAAAAGCCAAAGTCCAAATGTTCTCTCTGATATGTGGATGCTGACTCACAATGGGGGAATGAGGGTGGACTGGACATGGCACGGGGGGGTGGGAATGGGAAGGATAGTGGACTGAACTGGATATAATTTTCCTATGTTCCTATATGAGTGCATGACCAGTGTAACTCCACATCATGTACAACCACAAGAAAGGGAAGTTATACTCCATACATGTATATGTCAAAATACATTGTATTGGGCTGGGGTTGTGGCTCAGTGATAGAGCATTTCCTAGCATGCGTGAGGCACTGGGTTTGATTCTCAGCACCACACATAAATAATAAATGAAATAAAGGTCCAACTAAAAAATATTTTTTTAAATACATTCTACTGTCACATATAACTAAAAAGAGTAAAATAAATAAAAAACCAAATAGTATTATACATGGTTTAAAACAACAAAAATAACTTAAACAAAGCAACAAATATTTGAGCATCTTCCTGGTCTGTGAGATAAAAATGCAGTGACTTTTGGAAAATTAAAAAAGACTAGCAAGACACGGTGGCACACTTGTAATCCTAGCACTTTGGGAGGCTGAGACAGGAGCATAGCAAGTTCAAAGCCAGCCTCAGCAATGGCGAGGTGCTACGCAACTCAATGAGATCCTGTTTCTACAAAAAACACAAAATAGGGTTGGGGGTGTGGTTCAGTGGTCGAGTGCCTCTGAGTTCAATTCCTGGCACCAAAAAAAAAAAAAAAAAAGGACTGATTTTTTTAAGTAAAATACAATTTTGCAAGACCAATCTTGTGATCTGATAGTTTATGCACCACACATCATACTAAATATCCTTTTAAATAATTTATATGCTTTTATATGTAATAACACTAATAGCTACATTAACTACAGTTAATTGTTTTTATTTTTTGGTACTGGAGATTGAACTCAGGGGAACTCGACCACTGAGCCACATCCCCAGCCCTATTTTGTATTTTATGTAGAGACAGGGTCTTGCTGAGTTGCTTAGTGCCTCACCATTGCTGAGGGTGGCTTTGAACTCGCAATTCTCCTGTCTCAGCTTCCCTAAGTGCTGGGATTACAGGCTTGCGCCACCGCGCCCGGCTAACTAAAGTTAATTTAACAGCAAAGATATGAAGTTTTTCTAAATCTAAAATAAAGAGAATTATTGTTAGTGCAGAACTTAAGAAACGCTAACCAATAACTAGAGCACTATTTAAAATAACTGCTCATTTCTTTAGTATTAAATTCATCATTGTTTCACATGTTAATTTTTAATTCCAAGTAACTCGATAAATAAGTTAGGGTTAGATTTGGGCTATGGCACATAGATATAGGAAAAGCTCTGAAAGTGTTCAGAGTTGTCTTACTACATCATGACATTAGAAGACGGACTTTATTAATGACACACAAACACATGTTATTCAAATCATGCCAGTTACATTTACACCTCCAGACACACATGAAACGCCATGCGATGTAAATGAACACTGACTTGTCTCCGTTGCCCCAGGTAAATAAGGTTCCATCCTTGCTAAAGGCATAGACTTTGCAATTTTTCCCAGATTCCCTGAAAATAACAAAAAAGAGTTTAAATTAATAAGCTTTGATAGTTTTCAACAAATCTGATTATAAAGTCTATATTAATTTAATGATTAAAAACCTACATTTTAGAAAATAATTCCAAAAGGCTTTATTCTGCCAAAAAGCATTATCTTTGAGAACTCAATGCCAACAATCACTGTTAAAGTTTGAAATCAGTTTTATACCAACAGGTGAATCTTTTTAATATTTTTTTTTAGATGTCAATGCTGAGAATCAAACCCAGTGCCTCATACATGCTAGGCAAGCGCTTTGCCACTGAGCCCCATCCCAGCCCCCTAACCGGTGAATCCTGAAAGAGTAAGAGTCCTTTGGGTGAACCATTTGTGTGGAAACCCGCAAAAAGTGAACGTAAAAGTAGCCAGCTGTCAACCCTGATCTCGGGAAACTGAAAGATCTCAATACAGAGGCTGTGGATAATGCCCAAGGATACCTGCACAACAAAACAGTGAGGGACAGAACGTCTTCCAGGGCCAACACATGGCTCTGGACTTGAAGGAGGAAGGCCTTCCATGAGCTAACCCTCCAATACACAGGCTGCACAGCACGAGGCTCTTCACATTCAACTAATGAAGCAGGACTCTGGACCGCATCTGTGGAAACCCAGTTACCTGGCAATGTTCTATCAAGTAATCCAACTGTAAGTACTGTACCTCTCTACTGGAGACAGCCTTTGTGAATACATCTGCTAAGAAGACCCGGGCTGAAAGGTGCATCTGTGTACACACAGGCATCTGTGAGCAGTCACATTAGATGGGAACTAATAACAGCAAACACACTGAGACTGACACATGCATCTTCTTAAACTGGACATCTTCTTTACAATGATTTATCAAAAAATGACATCTGTGCTTCTGCAAATGGTAGCTAATACTCAATTTACAGTTAATAAAACTTTTTTTGGTACTGGGGATTGAATTCAGAGGTACTTGACCACTGAGCCACATACCCAGCCCTATTTTGTTTTATGTAGAGATAGGGTCTCACTGAGTTGCTTAGTGCCTCGTCGTTGCTGAGGTTGCCTTTGAACTAGCAATTCTCCTGTCTCAGCCTCCCTAAGTGCTGGGATTACAGGCGTGCACCACTGTGCCCAGCTACAATTAATAGAACTTTTTAAAAATCTCTCTCCCACCTAAACAGCTATGAACAAGATGTCCCCTGTCCTATACTTCTAAAATTCACTTCCAGACCTGAAGGCAGAATTTTATAATTGTCCTTATTAAATTCTTCACAGGTTTTGATCTAACGTTCTAGCCTACTAAAACTTACAATTTGATTTGTAATTTTAATATACTAGTCATTTCTTACAAATTTGTGTATTGGGTAAATTAGAAAACATCCTTTCTAAGTAATCATCTACATTATTGATAAGAATGTTGAATGGAGCTAGACACAGTGGTGCACACCTGTGATCCTAGCGATATGAAAAGCTGAGGCAGGAGGATCATAAGTTCAAGACCAACCTCAGCAACTCAGCAAGACCCTATCTCAAAAATAAAATATAAAAAGGGCTGGGGATGTGGCTCAGTGGTTAAGCACCCCTGGGTTTAATCCCTGGGACCCACCCCTAAAAAGAACTTTCCCTCATCAACTATTTGGTTATTATGAAATACAGTTTGTAAAGAAAAGGCAAGATAAATGATTCCTTCCCTTTATCAATCTTCAAAGCAATGAGCAAGAACTCAATCAACCACTATAATGCTAATAAATAAGGTTTAGGAGGTTTTTTTTTTTTAAATTGTTGATATACTTAACATGTTTTTATTCTTTTAGTTATAATTCTTAACAGTCAAAACTGTTCCATTTTGGGTTGGTGTTTAATCCTCCCTTCTAGATGACTCTCATGGCCCTTTCACAAACCTCACTGGTCTTTTACAGCTTCCTTGCTTTTTGGTACAAGATGGTCCTACCTCAACTGCACATCTGCTGCTCTAGACCGAGAACTGACCTGTCCCACAAGGAACTGAGTGAGGGACAGTACCTAGAAAGCACAGTCTGTGAGGCAAGGGTATTCACTGCTGCTGGGTCCTTACTGCTTCTCAGCTCTCCAGTGGAAAGAACGAAGAAATACACGTTTTTTTTTTTTTTTGGCACCAGGGACTGAACTCAGGGGCACTCGACCACTGAGCCACATCCCCAGCCCTATTTTGTGTTTTATGTAGAGACAGGGTCTCACTGAGTTGCTTAGTGCCTCGCCATTGCTGAGGCTGGCTTTGAACTCGCGATCCTCCTGTCTCAGCCTCCCTAAGTGCTGGGATTACAAGCGTGAGCC